>JAMWET010006113.1:57500-65000 GCA_024036415.1 Prochilodus magdalenae
GGCCTTGTTTCAGAGCCTTGACGCGGTGGTAGGACCCGTTCAGGGACGACTCCAGAACCTCGAAGTACTCCTTGGGGAAGGTGGTCTCTATCCGTATGTTCTGTTGGAAAACAACAACAACTCAGAATGAGCATACAACAGAGCCATACCGGATTCAATAGGGTGTTTGGTAGTGGATGTCCTGTACCCCAGTGGTCCCCAATCTACACCCACCGGCCACTTTATTAGGTACCTTCATTTATTGTCCACCATCAGCTGCACTGACCATATAGGACACTCTGTAGTTCTACAGGTCCAGACTGTAGTCCATCTGTTTCTCTGTGTACTGTATTACCCTGTTCTTCAATGGTCAGGACCCCCACAGGACCACCACAGAGCAAGTATGATGTGGGTGGTGGATCATTCTCAGCACTGCAGTGACACTGACGTGGTGTTAGTGTGTGTGGTGCTGGTGTACTGCTGGACCGAGAATCGTCCATCAACCAAAACTATCCAGCCTACAGCATCCTGTGGGGTGCGTCCTCCGAGCCCACTGATGAAGGACTAGAGGATGACCAGCACTGCACTGTGCAGCAGCAGATGAGCTATCGTCTCCGACTGTCCACCTACAAGGTGGAGCAGCAAGGTAGGAGTGTCTAATAGAGTGGACAGTGAGTGGACACAGTGTCTCCAGCAGCACTGCTGTGTCTGATCCACTCACACCAGCACCACCACGTCAGTGTCACTGCAGTGCTGAGAATGATCCACCACCCACATCATACCTGCTCTGTGGGGGTCCTGTGGGGGTCCTGTGGGGGTCCTGTGGGGGTCCAGGACCATCACCAACACCATAAACGGATTAAATCTGCTGTCTGGTCAGAGTTACTGATTCGTGTGACACAGTTCCTCTTTCTACTCACGTCAGAGAGATGAATCTTGTTACTTGACTTGTCAAACACTTCAATGAAGATTTCGTAGATCCGCCGGCTCTCCAGGACCCAGCGGTCTCCAGGATGAATCTTAAATACTTCATAAACAAAGAAAGACACATATTCAGCAAAATGTACACAGAGATATTTGTGCTAACGGATATACAGTCTATTATTACTACGAAATCTTCTAGAATGTTCATTAATAAATAACTGAGAACCACACAGTACTACCATCAACCCCACTATAAACCCCTACCATACCCCATAACTACTCCCCCTACCATACCCCATAACTACACTCCCTACCATACCCCATAACTACACTCCCTACCAAACCCCGTAACGATACCCCCTACCCTCAACCCCTACCATCAGCCCCTACCTCTACCATCAACCTCTACCATCAACCCCTGCCCCTACCATCAACCCCTAGCCCACCCATCAACCCCTAGCCCACCCATCAACCCCTACCATAAATCCCTAGCCCTACCATCAACCCCTACCTCTACCATCAACCCCTACCATCAACCCCTAGCCCACCCATTAACCCCTAGCCCACCCATCAACCCCTACCATAAATCCCTAGCCCTACCATAAACCCCTACCATCAACCCCTACCTCTACCATCAACCCCTGCCCCTACCATCAACCCCTGCCCCTACCATCAACCCCTAGCCCACCCATCAACCCCTAGCCCACCCATCAACCTCTACCATAAATCCCTAGCCCTACCATCAACCCCTACCATCAACCCCCTAACTATACCTCCTAACTATACCCCCTACTAAAGGCCACTACTATACCCCATACCTATAGGCCCTACTACACACCCCTTACCATCAACCGTGCTGTTTGGCAGTCGGGAGGCACCCTTCATACCCAGACCTGAACACCAGTGACTAAGGAAACATTCATTAACACCTGAAAAACAAGCCTTCAATTAAAGGAAATCTCCATCTGCAGTTCATTCTGATCCTTAAACGAACGTCAGACACCCCTCTCACCTCGACCCCCTCACTTTAACAGCCTCCATTAAATATTAAAGACACCCGAATGCTGCGTCAGCTCGGCACGTTCGTGTAAACTACTCAGGCTGGGTTTAACGAGAAGTCCACACGGGCAGCACCGAGTAGCAGCTCAGGCGAACAGAACCCCGGCCTACTGAGGATAGGAGGCATTCTGAAGGGGCCAGTAAACCGATGACCGTACGCTTCCATACCCCTGCAGATTCAGCTACTTCCTTCACACTATGGTCTTTGGCCACGCCCACATGCTCAGTCCCTCCTTTTAGCCAATCATTAACATCTGCTCTGGAGCGTTTACCACACATGGAACGAGACATTCCCTGCACTGTAGCACCTCTTCCCAATCTATGGATCCCGTCACTCACACCCCACAGAGATTTATAGCCCCATCATCCTCATGCAGCACCACCTGCAGGAGTCTGAAGATACTACAACCTCAAACATACAATCATTCTGGCCCGGTAACAGCAGGCTCTGGTTAAGACCGTCTCGACTGAAGGATACTCTTGTGATCCAGCACGATGTTGGTTTGGCCATGCTGAAGAGCGAGCACGGTGGAGGAGCTCTGGTCCAGCTCTGCCACCGCCGATTTAGGGTCTCCTCCAGGAGCTACCACGCTGTTCTTTAGCTGGAGTTCGTACTGGTCGCAGGGCATGGCCAGCTCTGAAAAAGGCAGACATGCTTATATGCACATACACACACACACACACACACACACACACACACACACACACATATATATACACACACACACACACACACACACACACACACACACACACACACACATATATATACACACACACATACACACACACACACACACACACTCACATATATATATATACACACACACACACACACACACACACACATATATACATACATGCGCACACACACACACACACACACACACACACATATATACATACATGCGCACACACACACACACACACACACACACACACACACACACACACATATATACACACATACACACACACATACATACATATATACACACACACACATATATATACATACACAAACACACTCACATATATATATACATACATACACACGCACACACACACACATATATACACACATATATACACACACACACACACACACACACACATGCATGCATATCCCTCCACAATTATTGTATTATATATCCATCCAGCTCTGGAAAAATTTAAGAGCCCACCTGTAACTGATCAGTGTCTCTAGTTGTACAGGTTCTGGGTTTGTGTTGGACCAGAATCCCTCAGTTCTGTTTGATTCTCTACACTACTGGAACCATGTCTCCCAAACTCCAGATCAGATATTGTATTAGATCTGTGTATTTAGAAAATCACTAATGACCTCCAGAAGCCTGTTTTTAGAACCATGCTCGCTGTGCGTTTCACCCCAGCCGCCGCTCGCCAGTCTCTCTGTAGGTCACCCGAGGTCATCTTACGGTGGGTAAGGGACATTGGAATGAGGTGGCGCTCATCACGGTCAGTAGAGAGGGGGTTTGGCCCTCTGCCAGTCTGTAGCTGTGTTGTCCTGTGTGTTTGCTGCTGGACCTTGTTCTTATGAACCAGACGCTCACTGTATCTGCCAGTAAAGCTAGAACCCAACCTTCGGTTCCTCACTGAGAACCTGCTGTACATGTGGAGATGCTGATTTAAGAAGGAACTGGAGTGGGCTCTGATTTATTTCCAGAGCTGGATGTGGAGAGAGAACATCTAATCAACATCAAGAATCTCTGCCACCTACCTGCGATCTTTCCTTGGCGGATTTTCTGGACCTTGTATTTGATGGAGGTTCCGGCGAGGAGGTATATGTCGTAGGCTGGGCTCAGCAGGATGTTCTCCAGAATCAGTAGTCTCACTTCAGCAGGTTCCACATTCTGGAAAAACACCAGACCACCACCATCAATCAACCAACAACATCAGAGCACCAACATCTCCCTTTCAGCGTACCTGTCCAGCTTCTATCCTGTTCCACCTTAAATGGTGAAGTAGCTGTAATCCAGGGCCTCAGAGCCCAGAAAGCAACAGGGGAACCTTTTTAGGAGGAACAGGAAGACAAGAAGCTGGAGGACAGGAAGGACCTCTCAGAGGTCTCTCTCTGCCTCACTGGTGCTGGCAGGCTCTTCTTCCCTGTCTGATCTGAATGGACCAGTATGTTCTCGCTACTGGGGGAAAACGAAACCTCATATCTCCCAACACGATAACTTAACAGGAGAGGGAACAAACACGCGGCCCAACATTCGCTTCAGCCGATTTCGGCCCACTTTCTTCTCACCTTGTTTGGTCCAGACCTCCAGACTCTCCAGTTTGGCCCAAAACCAATACCATCAGGTGCCACAGAGCGCAGCGGAGCACAGTCTGGAGCAAAGGGTGAAAACTGAGTCCGACCAAAAGAGGTGGTCTCCATCTGAATCAAACCGAACCAGGACTCGTCACATGGGCAGGGTGAAAACACTTGCGATCGCTGACCCATGAAATTCGGAAACGTAGCCTCGGGTCCAGTCCCTGAAGTCCTGACCAATGAGAAAACTTGTATCTACCTTAATACCACAGAGAGAGCAATCCTGATTGGACCATTTGACCAGAACTGAGGGTTAAGAGCATTACCGTGTCCGTTAGGCGAAATCGTGGACCTTGGTTTAGACCCTTGCCTAGACTTTCAGTTGTGGGAATCATCCTGTTAGTGCAGCACCATTGGCAGACGGCTGCACCACGCAGGACTACATACACACAGACCGTTACCACGACTGTCCTTAACACCACGTCACCGTCACCAAAGACTGCAGTGGTGTCGTACCAGACTGTCATGGAGTGACTCAGAATGGCAGCGGGTCATCTTCAGTGACGAGTCCCACTTTAGTCTTGGTGGAGACGCCCAACGAGTCCGTGTGTGGAGGCACCGTGGTCAGCACCGAGATGAACGGTTTGGTGTCACACGTCTAGAAGACGTGGTGTCCCTCCACCTCCACCCCTACCGCACCATCTGCAGGAACTGTGTGAGGATGTTCAAGCTGCATGGTATGGATTATCACAGGACACCATTAGGAACCTCTACAGCTCCATACCGAGACGTCTGGTGTGTTGGGTTAGCAAACACGGCGGCCCGACGCCATACTGAGAGACAGACTTCTGTATGTGTAGCTCAATAAATATTGATCATATCAGTCTACATTCATCATCAGTTATTGATCCTGGTCACCTTTATCCTTCTTCCCAACAGCACCGCACTCCCACACCTCCTTCTGGGTGCAGCTGTTCTGTTGATGGCGAGTGTGGAATATTCTGATGCCCATTTCCCGTAATTAGCCCAGAAACAAATGAGCAGCGTGGATTTTATACCCTGAGTATAATCAGAGGGAGCTGACAGGGAGGAGGAGGGCTTTGCCTATACAGGGCAGCCCGCCTACTTCTAACCCCCCCCCCAACATCACTGAAGTGAGCGTGGAGCCAATATTAAGGAAGACTGGCTATTTATAGTAACCCAGCCTATCGGGAGAAGAGCCCAGAGCTGAGATTTCAGAGAAAGGGAGTTTTACTGTCTGACTCTCTGGCTCTGACGCACTCTCGCTCCAACCATCAGGAAATTCAAAAGGAAAAGAGCATCAAAAATTCAGAAGGAGCTGCAGCAGAGCCGGAATCACGGCGGCGAGGGGAGGCCGAGACGCACCGTGTAAAGAGCCTCCTGGATCTTGGCTTTCAGTTTCGCGTGGCCAGTTTTGATGCCCGACACCAAGATGATATCTCCCTGCTTCCCTACTCTCTCCATCTCCGAGATGTAGCTCGGCGGGGTGTAGGTGGACTCGGAGAATTTCAGGACTCTGTAACAAAGGAATGGAGCGAAATTAGGATCATCCAAATCCACACAACACATCCAGCAGCACACGCTCTCCACCAGGACTGTCTGTAGCCCACTTATATATATAATAAACCTGCTATAGAACTTTAATATGCGTTGGGCACTATCCCGAAGGACCACCTCCGGCCTTGTGAGTGGGCGGGGCTTATCACAGACACGGTTCCGTACGTCTCATCTATATTTCCTCCCAACAAATCATCTCACAAAACACCAGTCTGAACTGTGGATATCCGTACTGATCCGTCTGTCTGTCCGTCTGTCTAAATACCTGTCTGTCTGTCGGTCCGTCTGACTAAATACCTATCTGTCTGCATGTCTATCTACCCATCTGTCTACCTCTCTGTCTGTCTATCTATCTAGCTCTGTCTGTCTGTCCGTCTGTCTACCTCTCTGTCTATCAGTCTACCTCTGTCTATCTACCTCCGCCCGTCTCTGTCTGTCTATAAATCTACCTCTGTCTATCCATCCATATCTGTAGGTCAACCTATTCACCCATAGACCTATCCATCCATCCATCCATCCATCCATCCATCCATCCATCCATCTACCCATGTTTCTATTCATCCACCATCATGTTTCCACCCATCCACCTATCCATGTATCTATGCATCTACCTAGCTACCTAACTCTGACTGTCTAGCTGCCTATCTGTCTGTCTGTCTGTCTGTCTGTCTATACACCCATCCATCCATCCACCATTTGGAGCTCAAAGAGATTGAAGAAAAAAAAAAAAAAAGTAAATAGAATTTAATCTGGTTAAACTAAAATGAAAAGAATTTGCATAAACCAACTGACAAAAAAAATAAGATCAAGATAAATAAAAATTAAGAAGCAATAAAAAAATAGAAAAATTAAATCTCAACATAAAAATATTTCCTAAAAATAAATTACTAAAATGAGCACAAGTGAACTTTTAAAGGATCAAAAATCTCTGTTAAAATCAAAAACCAATTTAGGAGTGTAAAACAACCAACAAAATAATCAAATTCTAATCTAAAAGAAAAATAAGATTTAAAAAAGAAACTAAAATTATGCTAAATTAACTAAAATGACTGAAAGATAAAATTATGTACATTGTGTATTACTATAATTCTAACGTAAGTGCTAAAAATGACAATAATAATAATAATAAAAATAATAATAAAGTATACATAACTGTAAATCTGTAAGTGTGTGTACTCCAGATCTACAACATATGGATAGATACAGTAATTCTAACGTAAAGAGTGAAAATCATCGTTTACCTCAGCGAGTTGTAGGAATCAGGGTAAGTGGCCATCTCCGTCCCCTTCACGAGGCTCCAGTCAAACACGAGCCCAGCTAAAGTACTGAACGTGTTTCCTGCACGAACACAAATCATTTCATTAGTTACGCTCCATCCATTTCCCTGAGCTTCAGAGCGCGTGCGGAACACGGCTGGAACACCGAGTACAGGTAGAAGCCTCTGTCTGTATTTTATACTTAACGCTGCCACTGTCTTAACGAGCACCGCTAACATTAGCATTAGCATACCTATGCACAGCTGTGCTCTTGTTGAATGCCGCGAACACGGTGGCTGGGATGGGTTCGAGTCATGCTATGCTGTGTTGGTATGTCAGCTGGGATGTTAAGATGCTCAGTGTTCAGTAAGTGTGTCCAGTATATATTTTTTTTCCTTTGAAAACCAGGACAAAACTTTAAAAAAAAAT
>JAMWET010006113.1:72500-85000 GCA_024036415.1 Prochilodus magdalenae
TGCCCACCGCTCCGGGTGAGTGTCCTCACCGCCCCTAGGCTCTATATGCACCATGACTATAGGCCAGAAATTAGGGTGGGGTTCCCCTTTAAGTCCACTGAACCAGAATCTAGCCAACATGTGCCTTCTGAAATCAGAGGGTCTCCTATCTCCCACTCACCATCTGTAGCACCCTTCTGTGGCCTCCAGGGTGAAGTTGATCTTCGTGCTTCTGGCCAGAGGTAGCAGGACTTTGGGGATGTTCAGCTTGGCAGCCTCGGAGCAGAGGCAGCAGAGGCAGGAGAGCACCAGCAGCTGGACCAGGAGGGCTTCACGTGTCACCATGGTCTCTGAATATCACAGGTTACAGTTACACTCCTCTTCTTCTTCTTCTTCTTCTTTAACCACAACAACACAGAGGAGGTCAACACTCAGCACGCTTATCTCAGAAGGGGCAGAAGCGGGAGCGCGCGCAGACTGTCAGGGACTGCCCACTGCGCATGGTCAGCCGGTCGAAATGAGCCTGAATGGGACCCCGCAGTCGGACCCCAGCAGCAGCGTGTAGAGATGCAACGAGGACCAAACTTTCTTTCAGTAGTTTCTCTCTCCCCTCTCTCTCTCTCTCTCTTCCCCTCTCCCCCTCTCTCTCTCAGCCGTGACCGTTAACTCGCTACACGACTGCTGGAGCGCTCACGTGCGCTCCGGCTCAGAAAGCAGGAGAACCCCAGAAGCCGCGTCCCCGCACCTCCACACGGCCCGGCTGCTGCTGCTGGAGCCCGCTGATATTCGGTGGAAATCCTGCTGGAGTTATTTTATTGCCGCACGAGTCGCGTGGAAATACCCGCCATTGAGTTACCCAGTAGCAAAGCGGTCGCGGTGCATGCTGGGAAACGTAGGCCGGAGGTCATCATGACGAGTTTCTTTAAAGAGACACGCACCGGCGCCTCGAGCTACGGCTGACAGGGTCCCGCTCTGGGGCTCGTAGTTTGCACCAGTCACACCAAACACATCCACAGACACACACACACATATACACTTACATATATACACAAATATACACACACCAAACACACACACAGACATACACTTACATATATACACAATATATACACACACCAAACACACACACAGACATACACTTACATATATACACAATATATACACACCAAACACACACACACTTACATATATACACAAATATACACACACCAAACACACACACACACAGACACACACTTACATATATACACAAATATACACACACCAAACACACACACACACACTTACATATATACACAAATATACACACACCAAACACACACACACACACTTACATATATACACAAATATATACACACCACACACACACTTACATTTATATACACACCCACAAATACACACACTTACATATATACACACACCACAAATACACACTTACAGATATACACACACACATACACAAATATACACACGCATATATACACAAACACACACACAGATACACTTACATATATACACAAATATACACACACACACACACACTTACATATATACACAAATATACACACACCAAACACACACACACTTACATATATACACAAATATATACACACCAAACACACACACACTTACATTTATATACACACCCACAAATACACACTTACATATATACACAAATATATACCCACACACACTCTAAATAATGATTCATACATGTGTGTGTGTGTCTGTGTCTGTGTGTGTGTCTGTGTCTGTGTCTGTTTGTGTGTGTGTGTGTGTGTGTGTGTGTGTATGTGTGTGTATATGTGTCTGTGTGTGTGGTAAAGTATTTGCCCTGGAGCGCGACCCTGTCAGATATAGCTCTGGGGCCCCACTCTGTCTAATAAGTGCTTGTACTCCTCTACAGTTACAGACTGTCGTCCATTTGTTTCTCTGCATACCTTCTTACTCTGTTCTTTAATGCTCAGAATTGTATCCTTATTGTGTTTACTGTGTTGTTTACCTTGTTGTTTACTTTGTTGTTTACCTTGCCAGATTTTAGTTGTATTTGTTAAACAAAAGTCTGACCTCCCATATATATACAGGAGCATGTGTAGTTACAGATGTAGTTCATCTATATCTCTGTTTCTCTGCATGCTCTGTTACCCTGCTCTTTAATGACCGGGACCGTCTCATTATATCATTATAGACTTTTTACCTCATTACTAGCAGTGTTGCCATACTGGCCTTTGTACTTTTTGGGTGGTTTTTCGTTCATTTTGGCAGCTTATGAACAATTTTTTTTAGGCTGGAGAAAATTGAAGTAACCTGGCAACCCTGATTACTATCCCTAACCTGCCCCTGTCCCAACCTTGGAATGAGCTTCAGGCCTGAATGGATATCAACAAATGAAATGAAGTTGGCCAGACAAAGCATAAGCTATCATGACTTCATGATGTCTACAGTGATAATACAAGTCAAAGTCAATAAAGGCAATTCTGGATGAGAATTTTTTTAATTTCCCATACTATCAGGAAGCTGTTCCAATGTTTTTCCCATTTGGGGTTGAACATTTTCTCATATGGTATGCCTGTGGCTTGTATACTGTGTACATTGATAATATGATATATAATATATACAGCTCTGGAAATAAATAAGAGCCCACTCCAGTTCCTTCTTAAATCAGCATCTCCACATGTACAGCAGGTTCTCAGTGAGGAACCGAAGGTTGGGTTCTAGCTTTACTGGCAGATACAGTGAGCGTCTGGTTCATAAGAACAAGGTCAAGCAGCAAACACACAGGACAACACAGCTACAGACTGGCAGAGGGCCAAACCCACTCTCTACTGACCGTGATGAGCCCCACCTCATTTCAATGTCCCTTACCCACCGTATGTTGACCTCAAGTGACCTACAGAGAGACTGGCGAGCGGTGGCTGGGGTGAAACGCACAGCGAGCATGGTTCTAAAAACAGGCTTCTGGAGGTCATTAGTGATTTTCTAAATAAACAGATCTAATACAATATCTGATCTGGAGTTTGGGAGACATGGTTCCAGTAGTGTAGAGAATCAAACAGAACTGAGGAATTCTGGTCCAACACAAACCCAGAACCTGTACAACTAGAGACACTGATCACTTTGAGGTGGGCTCTTCAATTTTTCCAGAGCTGTACATCATCGCTGTCCAAAGAAAAACATGTACTGTATCTCCATTGTTTGTTGATTTTTAATTGTATCCATCATTTGAACACAACAGGTGCTGTTTACTCTATGTTAAAAATCAACAGACCAACAGAAATGGTCCAAAATCACTACGATAAAAGCCAGGTTCCATAGACACACATCAAATAAAACCAGGTTTGTGGCCTCGCCTGTAAAGTTGCCGTTTTGATACTTGTTTTTCTTTGGACAGCGATGATATATGTTGTAATTCACAGTCAGAATAAAAGTAGCTCATAGGTTCCACAACTCATAATAAATTCAAACATAACAGATTAAACATTATTAATAACAATACAACCACATTGTTCTGGAGGCTGTAATATTAAACCCCAGGTAGATCTGCTGCCCCAACTCAGGATCCTCTGTGTTTGCTAACATTAGCATCTGAAGCTAATCCCAGTTTAGTGAATCCTTTACCCTTCAGATGAAGATTAAGTTACACCAGCTCTATTATACATGGATAAGAGCTTCAGAGTTTAAACTAGGATGGTATAATGGTGTATTAATCAGTATTTTTTTAGAATTATTACTTTGTAGAGAGTGTTACTACATACGACCACCAGCTATAGGAAGCTAACACTATTAGCATTTGTGCTAGCGGCCACAGAATGAGGTTTTGCTCGTATCGACACCCAAAATACAGGAACGTGAAAGCTTAGTTTGGTTCTCCACACGTGTATGATGTGTAAATGCAGACGTGTCTTTGCGTGTATATGCAGTATATATCGGTTCACTGCAGACGATAATCATGCTAGCTAGCTAGCTTATTAGCCTGGTTAGGTGACCAAAGAAGTAGCAGTGATTATGATTCATCATTATGAGCACTAACGTTAGAGTCGTTAGTTCAGTGGGCTAATGTGTGGGTTCTTGTTTATGACAGTAGAAACCTATGATTATATTAAATCTTAACTATAATAAAGAAAAAAAGACTGTGTGCGGCGTGCTGCTTAGATAACCCTCTGAATGTAACTCCTGTTATATCGGTGCGGCGCTACCTGTTTTAATGCTGGGGAGTCGAGTCTAAAAGAGTCGATACATCGACTCCAGCACGCCGGAAAGGTGCTCGGAGTCGACTCTAATAATCGATTCGAAGGAACTTCAGATGGGGTTACGTTGCTTTCGCTCTCTTTTTATTTATTTTCACTCTTTTTTCTTTCATTCTCTTTCCCTTTCTTTCCCTCTCTTCATTTCATTTTCTCGTTTGGTTCTCTTTATTCTCCTTTTCTATTATCTCTCTCTATTTCTCTCTATTTCTATCTATCCTTTCTCCTTTCCTTCTCATTATTTCTCTTGTACTGTATATCTTTTCTCTCTCTCAATTCTTTCTCTTCGTTCTCTTTTCTATTCATTCTCGTTCTCTCTTTCTTTTCATGCACTCCTCCTCATTCTTTTTCTCTCTTTCACTTTATTCTAAATTTATCTCTCTATCTTCTTTCTCCACATCTATTCATTCTACTCATAAAGAAATCTGAGTGCAGTACTGATTCTCTTAGCAGTGGGCTGTGTTTTGCTCCCCAGTGTTACCCGTCGCCATTGTCTCTGGCTGGAGCAGGCTGAGAGCTGTTGAGGCCATGGTGCATGATGGGATACACCATGAAGATAGCTCCACCTGTATACTAGAACCTCTGAGTGGAGTAGAACACCATCCGGCTATCTCCAGTGCACTACAGATCTTTAGTTTGGTTGTATACTACATACTACATACTACTGTTATGTGGATTTAGTATGTAGTGTACCATTTCAAAACAAATCAAATCAAGGTTTATTTGTCACATACATAGTCATACATGGTACACCCCGCAGTGAAATGCTTTTGTGACTGCCCAGCCACATATTATTAGATAAGAAAAAGAAATAGAGTAAAATATAAAATATAAAAGAGTACAAAATGTAAAAATAAATAAAAGGTATAAAGTAGAGTTTAGAACAATAAAAAGTGTTATGTAGCATATGAGGTATTAAGTTGTATATAAGTTGTCTGTATGTGTCTGTAAAGTGACTACAGTTTAAAGTGACTACAGTGTAGTTGTGCAAAGTTAAACATAGGTAGTGCAAAAGATCAGGCCTAGTTACTATTTTTGTTTGAGTCCGAATAGCATGTGGAAAGAAACTCTCTCATTCTCTCTGTTTTGGTTTTTAAAGCACGAAAACGCTTTCCAGAGGGCAACAGAGAAAACAGTCCATTGTTGGGGTGACTGGTGTCCTTGACTATTTTCCTTGCCCTTGACCAGCACCGTTTCCTGTAAATGGAGTGCAGGTCAGGAAGCTCAGTATGAATGATGTGCTCTGCTGAACGCACCACTCTCTGGAGAGCCTGTCTGTCCTGCATGGTGCTGTTACCGAACCATACAGTGATGTTCCCCGTTAAGATGCTTTCGATGGTGCACGTGTAGAAGTTCCGTAGCACCTTGGAGGGCAGTTTGAAGTACCTTAAGCGCCTGAGGTGATACAAACGCTGTCGGGCCTTCTTTACCAGTGCGGTGGTGTGGCAGGACCATGACAGGTCCTCTGAGATGTGGACTCCAAGGTACTTGAAGCTGTCTACACGTTCCACTGCATTCCCATCGATCACAACAGGGTGATAGTTCCTCTCCTGCTTAATGCTGCAGTCCACTATCAGCTCCTTTGTCTTGTTGACGTTAAGGAGGAGATTGTTGTCCTGGCACCAGACCTCCAGGTGTTTAATCTCCTCCAGATTGCATACAGAGCGTGTTTTGGGATTTGGGATTTGTTATTAATTCATTATTATAGCCCTCGTCCTCAACTGGCCCAGCTGATTTCCAGGCTGAACTGACTGAAGATTGAAAAAGTCAAAAAGAAACAGCACCAGATAAACGATATGCCACACACTACACAGGGCACTGTACATCAGACACAGGATATGCTCGGCGGCGGTCGTCTGCGTGCTGACTTATCTACACTCAGTTTGAATATTCAAATTCTCGGTTAGCTTATCTCTTGTTGGCTTGTGGGGACGTAAATCAGTGCCGTTTATTACAGTTACGGTATCTGTGTTTATTCTTTCTGATTTTGATGGAGAATTATTATGAATCGTTTGATCCTGAAAGAAGAAACTCGGCTTTATAGAAAATCAAAGATAATCATCTTTCTCTTGGAGAACGCATTCCATTACAGCATCACTCAGTTAGTCAACTTAGTCCAGACATAAACTCTAGCAATGATAATATTAATACTACGAGGAATAAGAGATTACAGGCTGCTGATACCGGACTATGTAGTAATGGGGACTTTCCATGTATTGTAGCCGCCTCTAGAGGGCACTGACAGCCATCATACTGCAACCATGTCCCTCTCCATACGCAGAGTGGGAAGCAGGCACGCTCCACCAGCGCTTCTGGAACCTTCACATGGAGATTCCCCAACCTCCCCCAGAAGAGTTACTGTACCTTCTAGGATATGCAAATGAGCTCTGTTTTGATTGGCTGCCCTGGGTTGTGGCTATCAGTATGAAGGAGTGGAGCTACACTGCATTGGAACTGAATAGACGGATGTATCTACACTCAGTGTCCATGTTATCAGCTCCACTGACCATATAGGACACTCTGTAGGTGTACAGGTCCAGATTGTAGTCCATCTGTTTCTCTGTATACTGTATTACCCTGTTCTTCAATGGTCAGGACCCCCACAGGACCACCACAGAGCAGGTATGATGTGGGTGGTGGATCATTCTCAGCACTGCAGTGACACTGACGTGGTGGTGGTGTGTTAGTGTGTGTGGTGCTGGATCAGACACAGTAGTGCTGCCGAACTGAGAATCGTCCACCAACCCAAACTATCCAGCCAACAGTGTCCTTTGGGCAGCGTCCTGTGGGCAGCGTCCTGTGGGCAGCGTCCTGTGGGCAGCGTCCTGTGGGCAGTGTCCTGTGCCCACTGATAAAGGACTAGAGGATGACTAACACTGCACTGTGCAGCAGCAGATGAGCTATCGTCTCTGACTGTCCATCTACAAGGTGGACCAGCAAGGTAGGAGTGTCTAATAGAGTGGACAGTGAGTGGACACAGTGTCTAAACACTCCAGCAGCACTGCTGTGTCTGATCCACTCACACCAGCACCACACACACTAGATAGATAGATAGATAGATAGATAGATAGATAGATAGATAGATAGATAGATAGATAGATAGATAGATAGATAGATAGATAGACAGACAGATTGATCAAAGGTGCTCCATGACCACCAGGTCAAAAACCTCCATGTCCCTCCTCCCTGAGTTAATACACCCCGATTACAGCAAGGCCATCGACAGCAAAGTCCCTCCAGCTCCTTTGTTATATGGCTGTTTTCCAGAGCGCTTGAGTGGATCCGAGTGAGTGGGTGTGTGTAGTGAGTCCAGGAATGATGTAAAACCCTGGAAGAGGCTCTAATGACAACCGAAGCTCGGTGACCCGCTCCTGACTCCGAGGTAACCCGTGACCTGAATACAAAGGCACCTAATGGGGAGCTGACCTCATCCGCAGGGAGCTGCTGCTTTCCAGAGATGTGTGAGAGGTCGCCTCATGGCAGCTCCAGGAGAGGGGAGTTCAGCTGCTAGACCAACCACGCTTCCAGGATATTCCTTTTCTAGCTGCCACGGAGATGAAATCAGTCATTCAGAGGTGTTTGGTGTGAAAGGGTTGATTGTAGAGACTCCAAGGGATACGGCCCCGAGGCCTCCATGTCCACAACACGAGTACAGCCTTCCTGAGTTTATATACACTCAGGTGCACAAATACCTGCACCCAGAAGGAATCACCTGGCAGGAATGAAACTTGGTGGGTAGGTTTGACTTGGCTGTGATGTCCTCCATGAGTCATCCTCATGGCATCCACCATTGGCAGACGGCTGCACCACACAGGACTACATGCACACAGACCGTTACCACGACTGTCCTTAACACCACGTCACCGTCACCAAAGACTGCAGTGGTGTCGTACCAGACTGTCATGGAGTGACTCAAAATGGCAGCGGGTCATCTTCAGTGACGAGTCCCGCTTTAGTCTTGGTGGAGACGCCCAACGAATCCGTGTGTGGAGGCACCGTGGTCAGCACCGAGATGAACGGTTTGAGGTCACACGTCCAGAAGGCCTGGTGTCACTCCACCTCCACCCCTACCGCACCATCTGCAGGAACTGTGTGAGGATGTTCAAGCTGCATGGGATGGATTATCACAGGACTCCATTAGGGACCTCTACAGCTCCATACCGAGACGTCTGGCGTGTTGGGTTAGCAAACACGGCGGCCCAACGCCATACTGAGAGACAGACTTCTGTATGTGTAGCTCAATAAATATTGATCATATCAGTCTAAATTTATCATCAGTTATTGATCCTGGTCACCTTTATCCTCCTTCCCAACACCGCCGCACTCCCACACCTCCTTCAGGGTGCAGCTATGACGATGATGATGATGAGGGAATATACAGGGCTACAATGTGCTGCTTTAAAACCCCTGCCAAAGAACAACCATGGACATCTTGCTGAGTCAGACTTCACAGTGGCGGTGATGGGAACCAGACGTCTGAAGAACCTCTTCAAGCTCCTCCACAGAACGTTATTACAATTACAAAGACCCGGCAAAGAGCTGGTGATCAGAACAAGCTTCCTGAGTCTGTCGAGACTCCCTCCCAAGGAACCTGCTGTGCCAGCTCTCTAGCCTGAGGCCCGCGGCAGTGGTAGCTCTTTATGGGCCTGCGCTACTTCCTCTGCCTTTACCCCATTACAGACCCCCAGCACTGATAGCTAACACACGTGACCCCTGCAGAAGACTCGCATGGCTGGCCAGAGAAATCAGAAGGGCACTTATCATAAACATGTGCTGAGGAAACCCGAGGAATGCACACCGCCAGGTAGGAGTGACGTGGGGGCCGAGATTACATTACTGTTAGTCTGCACTATTTTCCAGACTGGACTCGACCTTTGACCTTTGGGCTGTTGTCCTCCTTATCGGCTCTTATCTTTAGCAACGAGCCCAACAGTGCATCTCACCAGTGGTCACTACTGCAGGAACCTCCACTCATTAGGGATATCAGTAAGGTGACCGCTGTGCCCCAGTTCCTGCAGTTGGGGCAGGAAGGGCCCTGTAAATACCTCCAGCTGAACTGTCTGTATCCACCCTATACCCACACCCTCATGACACTCGTGGGACAAATGGACAGTTTATTAAATATTAAGAACCTGTGTTAAGGAATGTGTTAGTGTACTGTAAGTAGTGTGTTGGTGTACAGTAACTCAGTAATTGTAATGTGTTAGTGTGCTGTAAGTAGCGTGTTGGTGTACAGTAACTCAGTAAGTGTAATGTGTTAGTGAGCTGTAAGTAACGTGTTAGTGTACTGTAAGTAGTGTGTTGGTGTACAGTAACTCAGTAAGTGTAATGTGTTAGTGTGCTGTAAGTAGTGTGTTGGTGTACAGTATTGCAGTAAGTGTAATGTGTTAGTGTACTGTAAGTAGTGTGTTGGTGTACAGTAACTCAGTAAGTGTAATGTGTTAGTGTGCTGTAAGTAGTGTGTTGGTGTACAGTATTGCAATAAGTGTAATGCGTTAGTGTGCTGTAAGTAGCGTGTTGGTGTGCAGTAACTCAGTAAGTGTATTGTGTTAGTGTACTGTAAGAAGTGTGTTGGTGTACAGTATTGCAGTAAGTGTAATGTGTTAGTGTACTGTAAGTAGTGTGTTGGTGTACAGTAACTCAGTAAGTGTAATGTGTTAGTGTGTGCTGTAAGTAGCGTGCTGGTGTACAGTAACTCAGTAAGTGTAATGTGTTAGTGTGCTGTAAGTAGTGTGTTGGTGTACAGTAACTCAGTAAGTGTAATGTGTTAGTGTGCTGTAAGTAGTGTGTTGGTGTACAGTATTGCAGTAAGTGTAATGCGTTAGTGTGCTGTAAGTAGTGTGTTGGTGTGCAGTAACTCAGTAAGTGTATTGTGTTAGTGTACTGTAAGAAGTGTGTTGGTGTACAGTATTGCAGTAAGTGTAATGTGTTAGTGTACTGTAAGTAGTGTGTTGGTGTACAGTAACTCAGTAAGTGTAATGTGTTAGTGTGCTGTAAGTAGCGTGCTGGTGTACAGTAACTCAGTAAGTGTAATGTGTTAGTGTGCTGTAAGTAGTGTGTTGGTGTACAGTAACTCAGTAAGTGTAATGCGTTAGTGTACTGTAAGTAGTGTGTTGGTGTACAGTAACTCAGTAATTGTAATGTGTTAGTGTGCTGTAAGTAGCGTGTTGGTGTACAGTAACTCAGTAAGTGTAATGTGTTAGTGAGCTGTAAGTAACGTGTTAGTGTACTGTAAGTAGTGTGTTGGTGTACAGTAACTCAGTAAGTGTAATGTGTTAGTGTGCTGTAAGTAGTGTGTTGGTGTACAGTATTGCAGTAAGTGTAATGTGTTAGTGTACTGTAAGTAGTGTGTTGGTGTACAGTAACTCAGTAAGTGTAATGTGTTAGTGTGCTGTAAGTAGTGTGTTGGTGTACAGTATTGCAGTAAGTGTAATGCGTTAGTGTGCTGTAAGTAGCGTGTTGGTGTGCAGTAACTCAGTAAGTGTATTGTGTTAGTGTACTGTAAGAAGTGTGTTGGTGTACAGTATTGCAGTAAGTGTAATGTGTTAGTGTACTGTAAGTAGTGTGTTGGTGTACAGTAACTCAGTAAGTGTAATGTGTTAGTGTGCTGTAAGTAGCGTGCTGGTGTACAGTAACTCAGTAAGTGTAATGTGTTAGTGTGCTGTAAGTAGTGTGTTGGTGTACAGTAACTCAGTAAGTGTAATGTGTTAGTGTGCTGTAAGTAGTGTGTTGGTGTACAGTATTGCAGTAAGTGTAATGCGTTAGTGTGCTGTAAGTAGTGTGTTGGTGTGCAGTAACTCAGTAAGTGTATTGTGTTAGTGTACTGTAAGAAGTGTGTTGGTGTACAGTATTGCAGTAAGTGTAATGTGTTAGTGTACTGTAAGTAGTGTGTTGGTGTACAGTAACTCAGTAAGTGTAATGTGTTAGTGTGCTGTAAGTAGCGTGCTGGTGTACAGTAACTCAGTAAGTGTAATGTGTTAGTGTGCTGTAAGTAGTGTGTTGGTGTACAGTAACTCAGTAAGTGTAATGTGTTAGTGTGCTGTAAGTAGTGTGTTGGTGTACAGTATTGCAGTAAGTGTAATGTGTTAGTGTACTGTAAGTAGTGTGTTGGTGTACAGTAACTCAGTAAGTGTAATGTGTTAGTGTACTGTAAGTAGTGTGTTGGTGTACAGTATTGCAGTAAGTGTAATGTGTTAGTGTACTGTAAGTAGTGTGTTGTGTACAGTAACTCAGTAAGTGTAATGTGTTAGTGTGCTGTAAGTAGTGTGTTGGTGTACAGTATTGCAGTAAGTGTAATGTGTTAGTGTACTGTAAGTAGTGTGTTGGTGTACAGTAACTCAGTAAGTGTAATATGTTAGTGTGCTGTAAGTAGCGTGTTGGTGTACAGTAACTCAGTAAGTGTAATGCGTTAGTGTACTGTAAGTAGTGTGTCGGTGTACAGTAACTCAGTAAGTGTAATGTGTTAGTGTACTGTAAGTAGCGTGTTGGTGTACAGTAACTCAGTAAGTGTAATGTGTTAGTGTGCTGTAAGTAGTGTGTTGGTGTACAGTAACTCAGTAAGTGTAATGTGTTAGTGTGCTGTAAGTAGTGTGTTGGTGTACAGTAACTCAGTGAGTGTAATGTGTTAGTGTACTGTAAGTAGTGTGTTGGTGTACAGTAACTCAGTAAGTGTAATGCGTTAGTGTACTGTAAACAGAGTGTCGGTGATCTCAGATCTGAGGCAAGGGTGGATCTTGATGTTCTCCTCTCTCTCACAGATAAAAGGGCTGTTAGTCTGGTAGGGACAGTGTTGGTGGCCAGGCCTTCCAGGTGGTTGTTAGGATAGGCAGTGAGGACCAGTGAAAACCAGTGGTCTCTGTATTTAGCACTGGACTGTAAATATTCCAGTCATGCTTTTTCATCATTTGACTTTCTTTTCGATGTCTCCAGCCATTCTGGAGCGACGGCACTCCCAGGGCTCTTAAGGGTTCTAATCCTGAAAGGTCAGGGAGACGCCAGTGCCCCGAAGGCCCATTAGGTGGATGATTAGGAGGCCGAGAGTGAAGCGCAGGGTGGCAGCAGTTATATTGGCAGGAGTCAGTATTAGGACACGCATGAATAGGAAATAACAACAGAGCTGAGGGCAATTACCTTCTCGGAGGCGGAGCGCGTCAGGTCGAATTACCTGCACCCAGACGCTTCACCACCAGGAAAGGCTAAACGCCCGTGTAGGCCCTGCGGACGTACGGGTCTTCTAAAGTGCCTGTCCAGATTCTATCTGTGCTTTTCTAGCGCACT
>JAMWET010006113.1:90000-127500 GCA_024036415.1 Prochilodus magdalenae
GGAATCTTAAAGTGGGTGTTTCTAATAAAGTGGCCAGTTAGTGGAAGCACAAGGTAGGTGTTTCTAATAAAGTGGCCAGTGAGTGGAAGCACAAGGTAGGTGTTTCTAATAAAGTGGCCAGTTCGTGGAAGCACAAGGTCAGCGTTTCCAATAAAGTGGCCAATTAGTGGAAGCTCACGGTCAGTGTTTCCAATAAAGTGGCCAGTAAGTGGAAGCTCAAGGTCAGCGTTTCCAATAAAGTGGCCAGAAGTCTGTGTCTCAGTATGGCGGTGTTGGGCCGCCGTGTTTGCTAACCCAACACGCCAGACGTCTCAGTATGGAGCTGTAGAGGTTCCTAATGGTGTCCTGTGATAATCCATCCCATGCAGCTTGAACATCCTCACACAGTTCCTGCAGATGGTGCGGTAGGGGTGGAGGTGGAGGGACACCAGGACTTCTGGACGTGTGACTACAAACCGTTCATCTTGGTGCTGACCACGGTGCCTCCACACACGGATTTGTTGGGCGTCTCCACCGAGACTAAAGCGGGACTCGTCACTGAAGATGACCCGCTGCCATTCTGAGTCACTCCATGACAGTCTGGTACGACACCACTGCAGTCTTTGGTGACGGTGACGTGGTGTTAGGGACAGTCGTGGTAACGGTCTGTGTCCGTGATGATGAGTGTATCTCCTTCATTGCTCCTCTAACTGAGATGCACTATTACATCACAGTGAGAGTCGTGTGTGCTCTGAACTCTGAAAGGAACGGATCCTCCAGCCTGGGTCACTGAATATAGAGACGCCTGCAGCAGTCAGAAAGGCAAATATAGAACACACCTGGTTTGGGTTCTCTGGTTTATAGACCTGAGGTTCCATACACAGGATGTACTGCACAGTCAGAGCTACAGGACGCATACCCATACAGCCAACGCACACCCAGTGTACCAAACCGTATGGCTCGGCCGCCTGGTACCACAGAATTAATTTAATCAGCCATTTAAACAGACAGTATGTGACATTGGTTGGGTGATTTGGCTCTAGACTGAAACAAGCTGTCTTCCACTCTGCTCTGATTGGCTGGTTTACAGCGAGACACCGCCCACAACGATCACAAAGACTCAACATGTGGAAACAGACTAAATAAAATGAGCCTCAGTGTAAATAAGCTCCGCCCTTATTCTATTTAGTTAGCTATGCTAGTTAGCATGCTAATAGCTAATGTTAGCTATGCTAGCTACTGGCTTTCCATCAGGACGTCAACACCCAGTAGATTAAAGTTGTTCCTCACTATGGAACTCTCTGATTAAAATGATCTGCTCCAACCGGCAAACACGGATACAATCACACAGCATGGCTGCTACTTACAGGGTGTTGTTGGGGTTGTGATGCTAATAAAGGTGGAGCTGCTAGAAACTAGAAACTTTCAGCTTCTCCATGTTGTCCAAGTCTGGGAAACTGCCCGGGGTGAAATATGGAGACCGCAGGGTTGATGTTGTCCGGGGTCCTGTTAAGGTCTCCAGCTTATTTAGCAGATTTTCTGTTCCACCTTAAATGGCGCCGGTGCCTGTACAAGCTGTAGCATTTAAGGTAGAATTGAACATTGAATTAAGAAGCTGGTGGAAAGGAAACCAACCACAGCCTCATTATAGCTTGTGTGCCGTTGGGTTCTTTGGGATGGGACTGAAAAGTGCCGGCAGCCTGGAACGCTGGATTTCCCCACATAGTCCACCGTGCTGGTGCTGTAGCTCCGTCGTGGTTGTCTGTAAATGATGGGGGTGTAAATATGAATGAGTCGGTTCCGTGACTGAACTCTCCTTATTACACCACGACAGTGTAAACACAGTTTTTAGTTCTCTGGGATCCTTAAATCCTTGTAGCCATGCTAGGCTAGTTAGCAGGTGGCTATTGCTGTACCGTACCATATTATCCTCCACCAGCATCCATTGTGCAGGTCATACTGGTGTTTGAAATGCCCTGCTAGCAGCTTGATTTCGTTCTCAGAGATGCCTTGCTGCCTAACCTAGAGAGCTAACAGATACGCTAATGGTAGAGATCGGTTTCCTGTTCATCAGTTTCCAGGAAGCTGGGTTTTTACACAGTTCACTAAAATTCAAGGGGTGTTCCACGTGTACACTGTAGGCCATTCACTTTTAGACCACTGACCTGCAACCAAGTGTGGTAATGGATGTACTAGCTGAACGCTAATGGTCTTGACGGCGGCAGGTACGCGTGTGGTTTATTATTGGACAGGGGGTCTGTTTTCCCATTACTAGGGGTCTCCCAGAGGCCTGCTTCTCATTACTATTAGCATTACTGCCTCAGGAGTCACAGTGCCGTTTATGAGAGACACTGTCTCAAGTTTCAGGGATGTGTGGATGGGGTACGGTTCCACCGCAGAGATCAGTGGAGGGAATTTTGGCTTGGTGGCATCCAACATTGAGTAGAGGTAGAGACTGCATTCCCGCATGACTCCATGGGACTCGTGGGTCCTGTCACAACATCTTGTGCTGGGCAGGTAGGCAGCTGGTTAGAGGCGGGTAGCTGGGAAACCCGGTCAGTCTTCCTTCAGGGTCTGGCTGGGCAGGTAGGCAGCTGGTTAGAGGCGGGTACCAGGGATACCCGGTCACTCTTCCTTCAGTGTCTCACTGGGCAGGTAGGCAGCTGGTTAGAGCCGGGTACCAGGGAAACCCGGTCACTCTTCCTTCAGTGACTAACTGGGCAGGTAGGCAGCTGGTTAGAGCCGGGTAGAAGGGAAACCCGGTCAGTCTTCCTTCAGTGACTAACTGGGCAGGTAGGCAGCTGGTTAGAGCCGGGTAGAAGGGAAACCCGGTCAGTCTTCCTTCAGTGACTAACTGGGCAGGTAGGCAGCTGGTTAGAGGTGGGTAGCTGGGAAACCCGGTCAGTCTTCCTTCAGTGTCTGACTGGGCAGGTAGGCAGCTGGTTAGAGGCGGGTAGCAGGGATACCCGGTCAGTCTTCCTTCAGTGTCTGACTGGGCAGGTAGGCAGCTGGTTAGAGGCGGGTAGCAGGGAAACCCGGTCAGTCTTCCTTCAGTGTCTGACTGGGCAGGTAGGCAGCTGGTTAGAGGCGGGTAGCAGGGATACCCGGTCAGTCTTCCTTCAGTGTCTGACTGGGCAGGTAGGCAGCTGGTTAGAGGCGGGTAGCAGGGAAACCCGGTCAGTCTTCTTTCAGGGTCTGGCTGGGCAGGTAGGCAGCTGGTTAGCAGGAACGCCTCAGTATCAAGCCAGACCAGAAGGGAGCCATTAGCTCGGTAAGAGTAAAGAGAGACTAATTATGGAACACAGGAAGTGAGAACATTTCCAGAGTGTGGCAGAAACTCTGGCATCTGACTTTTACAGCCTCGCTAAAAGGACAGAACTAGAAGTAACACAGACTCGGGAGCTCCCTGAAACACTGGCATCCGTCCGCTCCACCGTCAACTGAGTGATCAGGTGCAGCAGCGGCATCTCTGTTTACCATAAGGCCCTCTGCCCATGATTCCCTTTGGTCATTAAGATATTAATGACCAGAGGCTAAGCTAAATCTAACCTAGACTTAAAGATCGAGACTGTGTCTGAGTCTCTGACATTTTCTGGAAGGCTATTCCATAGCTGGGGGGCTTCATAAGAAAAGTCCAGGGTCCAGCCTCCATCATCACTGGACGTGTGAACAGGGATCACCTGTTCCCTTATGGCCATATTGACACCATGTTAAACAGATGAAGGGTGTCCTCAGACGGCACCTCCTACTGTCACTGCAGAGTTTCGTTTTCTGCTTATCCATATTTTATGTTTAATGATGAAATATCAAATTTAATCGCCAGCTCAGCTACACCATAACAGACTGCTGACCTCCATCTACTATGTGTGGACTACCTCCTCAGAGTACCAGAACACTACCCCTCCTATAAGCCCAGCTGAAGTTACGATGTGTTCATGCAGCGTGTCGTGTTAAGCATGCGGCTCTGTGTTGGTGTAAGACAGATTTACAGTGTAAGGCTGCTGGTTCCTGAGATGTCGATGTTTATGTCAGGCTTCTGTGACACCCCTATGGCAGTAATTGCCAGACTCGGTTCAGCCGAGTTCACTTTCACTAATAGCCCCCACACAAGTCATCAGTTCAGGTTAGATGAAAGGGCGTGACAGGAAACGTACTGGTAGCAATAATGAATGTCTCTCATTCTGCATTGTAGGCCAACAGCGTCAGAGCATAAAGGAGCCCCTGTGCCGTCGTAGCCTTGGTGGACTTCTAAGGATACACTAGGACTCCAGTGCAAGAATGAACAAGCAGATTTGGGTTCATCTGACAGGCATCCCCTGCACCGTCCTACTATTCTGCCTCCACGTGTGCCTCGGTCATAAGGACTGCACCGGAGTGGACTGTCCAGTTTTGGAAAACTGCATTGAGGAGGTGCTGGAGGATGGACAGTGCTGTGCTACTTGTTTGCTCCGAGGATGTGCTTGCGAAGGTTACCAGTATTACGACTGTATCAGTGCGGGATTCAAAGACGGAAAGGTTCCCGAGGGACGGTCCTACTTAGTGGACTTTGGCAGCACTGAATGCTCTTGTCCAAAAGGTGGAGGGAAGATAGGATGCCACTTCATCCCTTGCCCCGAAATCCCGGCCAACTGTATCGACCTTTCGGAATCTGGCGAGGGTTGCCCCCATTGCTTGCGGATCGGGTGCACCTACAGGAACCAGAGGTACGAAGCTGGCCACTCCTTCCACATGGACCCATGCCAGGTGTGCCACTGCCCGAACGATGGAGGGGACTTAATGTGTTCCCCCATTCCCAACTGCGAAATGGTCAAGGAACCCAGAGACACCGAGGATAACCGGAACGAGCTTCGCATCCCCAAACACGAAGGTCCTGTTGACTTGCCAACCAGACAGCATCCTAAGGTCCCGAGCAACTCGTTACCCCTCTACACCGAGGACCCTTCGGATTTCGACGAGATGGAAGACTACGACTACCTCCCTGAAACTGCCTCAACGTCAAGGCCGGAGGGTTCACCTTCATCGGGCAGTCTCAAAGTTCAGTCTTCCCATGATGGTCTACATGAAGACCCCAGGAAAGAGCTTAGAGAAACGCTGGGTACATATGATGCAGGGGACAGCATGGACTCTCCGTCAACGATGTCTCCCACCACTACAGCTCATCACGAGGAGCATACAACTTCCAAACAGGACTTGGCACGAGAGAGCCCTCCTTCTGAGCCAGAACGTGCTGAAGGCCGCACCACCCAACGCATCCAAACAGAGAGGCAGTCACTTCCATCAAGGACTACCACACAAGTTCATCACCCCCACAGAGAGAGGCATGGCACTCATCACAGGGGCACTACGAGACACTCCGACACAGGGCTTCCCTCCACAGTGGAGAGCAAGCCCACCGTCTCACCAGTCATGAAGGAACGTGAGACTCCCAGGCCTTCACCAACGGTGGTCCAAGAGGAGGAGGAGGAGAAGGAGGAGGAATATTTGTATTCAAAGCCGGAGAAGCAGGGAGGTGAGTGAAGATGTGGACATGCATTAGGTAAAGCATATGAGCTCACCAGACAAAAAACGAGTCACCTTGTGTGTTTAAGGTGGTGGTAGTAATTTCAGGCTCCAGCAGGTGGCGCTACATGAGGGTGATGGGGCTTTAAGTCCCTGCGGGGGGGGTGAGTGACGGGATCCATAGGTTGGGAAGAGGTGCTACAGTGCAGTGAAATGTCTCGTTCCATGTGTGGAAAATGGCTCCAGAGCAGATGTTACTGATTGGCTAAAAGGAGGGACTGAGCATGTGGGCGTAGCCAAAGACCATAGTGTGAAGGAAGTAGCTGAATCTGCAGGTGTATGGAAGCGTACGGTCATACGGGTCTACCAGCAGTGGTTACAATCCCAGTCTACAGGGAATTCTCCTCGGAACTGTGTCAGGGAAGGCCTCCACCAAATCTGCACCAACTGACCAATTCTTTGATGTAGGAGTGTCTGAACATTGATGTGGCTACATCCAGAAACTTGTCCAGTCCAGGTCAAATCCAATCCCAGCTGTTATTGGTGCTGTTATTGGTGTTTGGTCGGTTTCGGCGACTCGTTTTTCGCCTGGTGAGGTCAAGTAGTGTAGCACTGTGTTTGAATGCTAATGCTCCAATATGGCGTAGCATAGGGCTTATGACTTATGACAGGAAGTTACCAGTTGACTGTAGATATGGCTTGTCAATCATGTTATTCCCAATACATTATCATATAGAGTATATCTGATTAATGTACATGGTTATCACATTCTGCCCCCTCTGGTGCCTGTTTGTTACTGCACAGCCTTTCCTGCTCCACCCTGGCTCCACCCACTCCCACACCTGCAGCTGATCTAGGACTCATTAGTACTGCCCTTTGTACCCCACTGTTTGCTCAGCCTGTTTGCCAAGTCTCTGTGTTCCCACCAGAGTTCTGAGTCGTGTTGCCCTCTGTTCCTGACTCATGTACCTTGCTCTGTTCGTGTTGGTTTCCATGGTTTTGACCCCTGCTTTGACCCTGCCTGTGTTCTGACTCCTGCCTGTCCTGATACTGATTCCTGGATCCCTTATAAAACCACTCTGCACCTGCAACCTGCCTCAACCTCCCTGTTAGCCCATAATCCAAAGTGAAACTAGCTGTCTGTGCCATACGTGTCTACTTCTGTACAGACAATCCACAAACAACTTCACCACCCACTCCTATTCATCTGGCCTTGACTCCTCCGCTGGTGACAAAAGAGAAACCCAGTATCTGTGATTTGAACGTCAGCTGACACAGAGAAACAAGCACTGATGGTGGGTGTGGATGGTGCAAGATGGTGCGGTAGGGGTGGAGGTGGAGGTGGAGGGACACCAGGCCTTCTGGACGTGTGACAACAAATCGTCCATCTTGGTGCTGACCATGGTGCCTCCACACACGGATTCGTTGGGCGTCTCCACCGAGACTAAAGCGGGACTCGTCACTGAAGATGACCCGCTGCCATTCTGAGTCCATGACTCCATGACAGTCTGGTACGACACCACTGCAGTCTTTGGTGACGGTGACGTGGTGTTAAGGACAGTCGTGGTAACGGTCTGTGTGCATGTAGTCCTGCGTGGTGCAGCCGTCTGCCAGTGGTGCTGCACTAACAGGATGACTCATGGAGAACACCACTGCTCGCTGGATGTCTGTATTGGTGACTGTTGGGTCAGTCAGGTACAGCGTTAAGGTCATGATGTCAAGATGTTGCTGTGGTGCCGTAGTTCCCTTGGTGGTAGGCTTGAACAAGAACCTTCATGAAATACTCAAGCATGGAAGGGTTTGAAGCATTTGGGTTGGGAACCCAAAAAGTTGGTTCCCAGCTGGACCCAAAGAGTAGTAGGTTCTTCAGCCTAAACCACAATGACAACTGAGGGCGTGTCAGCTGTTGAGGGCAGAGATGCAAGCATAGCGACACCTAGTGGTCTGCTGAAGAAGCTCTTCCACGTCTTCTTATCTCCAGTTGTTGATCCGTGCTTGCTTTCTGGATATAAACAAACATCTGGAATACCAGTCCAACCGTTCACAGGGAGTCTATACGCTCCGCCATCTTGGTACCACTGTTTACTGGCGCTGTTTTGCTGTCGGTCTGGTGCTGGTTTAGCTAGCCACCTCCCCTGACCAGCATACTACCATCCAAACCACAACCTACGCTGGTTTTGCTGGTGCTGACCAAAGCTGGTGTACGCTGTTCTACCTAGCTGGAATACCAGCCCAAACGCTCACAGGGAGTCTATACGCTCCGCCATCTTGGTACTACTGTTTACTCCTGCTGTGCAGCGCCCCCTGCTGACGTTGATGTGGTTGTATTCTTGGATGTTCTGTGGTTTCGAAAAAAACTGCATAGCAGCAAAGTTCTGAGAAGCCTAACCCGAAAGAGTTGCTTTGGTGTGCATATGAGTCAGAACTTACGGGAGAATGACAAGTTTGATGAAACTGCATAGTTGGACAGAACGGTTGGAGTTGCAGTGATGGGGAGGAAAAGGCTGATGCATTGAAAAGGAGTGAATCATGAATCTCAGCTTCCTCTGCACACAATGGTAGGACACGAGTTCGTTGCTGGATCAGACTCTGCTATTTTCAGTGTACATGCAGAGGAGGCCCAGATTACACATTCTACGGTAAGCTGGTATAGTGTTGGTCTGGTGCTGGTTTAGCTGGTCTAACCAACCGTGGCTGACCAACATAGCATAGCATCCAAACCACAACATGTGCTGGTGTTGCTGGTGACCACCCAAACCTTTCTATGCTGTTCTATCTAGCTGGGAAGCTAATAGTTCGCTAGTGGACTCAACGGTTTTGCTAACATGGAGGACAAATATTGACATCATGACCTTAACGCTGTACCTAACTGACCCAACATCCCCGATTACGGACCTCCATGAGTCATCCTGTTAGTGCAGCACCATTGGCAGACGGCTGCACCACGCAGGACTACATGCACACAGACCGTTACCATGACTGTCCTTAACACCACGTCACCGTCACCAAAGACTGCAGTGGTGTCGTACCAGACTGTCATGGAGGGACTCAGAATGGCGTTGGGTCATCTTCAGTGACGAGTCCCGCTTTAGTCTTGGTGGAGACGCCCAACGAATCCGTGTGTGGAGGCACCGTGGTCAGCACCAAGATGAACGGTTGTCTTGTCACAAGGCCTGGTGTCCCTCCACCCCCACTCCTACCGCACCATCTGCAGGAACTGTGTGAGGATGTTAAAGATGCATGGGATGGATTATCACAGGACACCATTAGGAACCTCTACAGCTCCATACCGAGACGTCTGGCGTGTTGGGTTAGCGAACACGGTGGCCCGACGCCATACTGAGAGACAGACTTCTGTATGTGTAGCTCAATAAATATTGATCATATCAGTCTAAATTTATCATCAGTTATTGATCCTGGTCACCTTTATCTTCCTTCCCAACACCACCGCACTCCCACACCTCCTTCTGGGAGCAGCTGTTCTTTGGTGATGAGGGTATGTGGTAATTGTGAGGGCTCTATTCAGAGCAGCTCCTTTTCGAAAGGTTCTAAGAAGTAGAAATGGGAACTTGAAAGAGGAACTCGTCCTTCTCCGAGCCGCAGAAGAAAGTGGAGCTCTGATGCAAGTTAGAAAAATAAGTTAACAAGTGGGATGTTCCAGAAATGGTGTGGATGACATGCCAGAAACCATTCCGAACAGGAATACATCTTCCATTCTGCAGGCCCGGAGTGAAACCACAGTGAGGAATGTTTTCCCTTATCTCCTCTGCGCTAGATGAATACCGTTTGATGGGTTTGAGAGTCCGGAGGATGGGCCAGAACAACAGCATGGGGCTCCGCTCTGGCATGAGACCGGAGCATCTTTACAAGCTAGTCGGAATGTTATTTCTGTCCGTATTACATACTCGTGATGTTTTGACAGCAGCCCCCGCAGATAACGACGTTCGGAAGAGGTCAAATCGTACCGCCGTGTTGATGCTCCTCTTGTTGCTGAGGTCAGTTCTGGGAACCGCACATCCACTTGTTTCTGCAGTGCTGTGCAAAAGTCAGAGACCTCCTTCGAACCATCCATCTTCCTATTCCACTTAATTCAGGAATCTAGGAATTTCCAGTTTCCAAAACAAGTCCTTTTCGGAGGACGATATTTCTGAGGAGATTAGATATGAGCTCAACCACTTGCTTCGCCTTTTTCTGGCGTCTGAAGGGTCAGGAATGACGTGCCCTGTGGGGAAACAGCAGAGACGAATCCCTACATGGTCTTGATTCGTGATGACTTCCAACCAGTCAGTGTTGGGATAGGCTCCAGCACCTGGGGTGAGGTGGGGGGGTGCCTATCCCAGACGTCTTGGTGCAGAAGGCAGGAGACACCCTGGACAGGCTGCCCGTCCTTCACAGGGCAGATGTGTACGCTGAAGCAGTCCTACAGTGCCCACCCAGACGCGGGCTCTCAGGGGAGAGGCCCTGAAACCCCACACAGGAGGAAGGACACTGGTTGTCTGGCCCAATGGTTACTATGGCAAAGGTGTTGATAGTTGGTTGTTATGGTATCACAGGTGGTTGCTACAATGTTGCCAAATAGTAACTATGACAAAGGTGTTAAGTGGTTGCTATTGTTTTGTTTTGGTGTTGTTAAGGTGTTACCAGACAATTACTAAGGCATTGATAAGTTGTTGCTGTGTTGTCCCAGGTGGTTGCTAGGATGTTGCCTAATGCTTGCTATGGCGAAGTTGTTGATAAGAGGTTGTTGTGCTGTCCCAGGTGTTTGCTAGGGTGTTGCTAGGCAGTTGCTTGAGAGTTGCTAGGATGTGGTTGAACAGTTATTGTGGTATGTTAGTGGTCACAAAGGCATTGATAAGTTGTTGCTGTATTGTCCCAGGTGGTTGCTAGGGTGTTGCCTAAAGCTTGCTATGGCAAAGTTGTTGATAAGAGGTTGCTGTGCTCTCCCAGGTGGTTGCTAGGGTGTTGCTAGGGTGTTGTTGAACAGTTATTGTGGTATGTTAGTGGTCACAAAGGCATTGATAAGATGTTGCTGTGTTGTCCCAGATGGTTGCTAGGGTGTTGACTCATACTTGCTATTGCGAAGTTGCCGATAAGAGGTTGTTGTGCTGTCCCAGGTGGTTGCTAGGATGTTGCCTAATGCTTGCTGTGGCAAAGTTGTTGATAAGAGGTTGCTGTGTTGTCCCAGGTGTTTGCTAGGGTGTTGCTAGGCAGTTGCTTGAGTGTTGCTAGGATGTGGTTGAACAGTTATTGTGGTATGTTAGTGGTCACAAAGGCATTGATAAGTTGTTGCTGTGTTGTCCCAGGTGGTTGCTAGGGTGTTGCCTAAAGCTTGCTATGGCAAAGTTGTTGATAAGAGGTTGCTGTGCTCTCCCAGGTGGTTGCTAGGGTGTTGCTAGGGTGTTGTTGAACAGTTATTGTGGTATGTTAGTGGTCACAAAGGCATTGATAAGATGTTGCTGTGTTGTCCCAGATGGTTGCTAGGGTGTTGACTCATACTTGCTATTGCGAAGTTGCCGATAAGAGGTTGTTGTGCTGTCCCAGGTGGTTGCTAGGATGTTGCATAAAGCTTGCTGTGGCGAAGTTGTTGATAAGAGGTTGTTGTGCTGTCCCAGGTGTTTGCTAGGGTGTTGCTAGGCAGTTGCTTGAGTGTTGCTAGGATGTGGTTGAACAGTTATTGTGGTATGTTAGTGGTCACAAAGGCATTGATAAGTTGTTGCTGTGTTGTCCCAGGTGGTTGCTAGGGTGTTGCCTAAAGCTTGCTATGGCAAAGTTGTTGATAAGAGGTTGCTGTGCTCTCCCAGGTGGTTGCTAGGGTGTTGCTAGGGTGTTGTTGAACAGTTATTGTGGTATGTTAGTGGTCACAAAGGCATTGATAAGATGTTGCTGTGTTGTCCCAGATGGTTGCTAGGGTGTTGACTCATACTTGCTATTGCGAAGTTGCCGATAAGAGGTTGTTGTGCTGTCCCAGGTGGTTGCTAGGATGTTGCCTAATGCTTGCTATGGCAAAGTTGTTGATAAGAGGTTGTTGTGCTGTCCAAGGTGGTTGCTAGGATGTTGCTAGGCAGTTGCTTGAGTGTTGCTAGGGTTTTGTTGAACAGTTATTGTGGAATGTTAGTGATCACAAAGGCATTGATAAGTGATTGCTGTGTTGTCCCAGGTGGTTGCTAGGATGTTGCCTAATGCTTGCTATGGCGAAGTTGTTGATAAGAGGTTGTTGTGTTCTCCCAGGTGGTTGCTAGGATGTTGCTAGGCAGTTGCTTGAGTGTTGCTAGGGTTTCGTTGAACCAGTTATTGTGGTATGTTAGTGGTCACAAAGGCATTGATAAGTGGTTGCTGTGTTGTCCCAGGTGGTTGCTAGGATGTGGACTCATGCTTGCTATGGCAAAGGTGTGGATAGGAGGTTGCTATGGTGTACCAGGTGGTTGCTAGGGTTGTTGTGTGATGGTTACTTGAGTGTTGCTAAGTGGTTGCTGGAGTGTTGTTGAACAGTTATTGTGATATGTTAGTTGTCACAAAGGTGTTGGTAAGTGGTTGGTTTGACATCCCAGGTGGTAGATGGGCTGTTGCTAGGCCACTCCAGAGTCAGAATGTGGCACCTCAGGTTTTGCTGACCATGGTCTGACGTACATATAGTCATCCTCCGGGCCTGAAAAGCGATGGGGACTATAGAACTGACCATGAACCTGATCGGTTATTACGGATGAGGCTTCGTTCCACTAGTAGCTTGAGACCTGGGCTCCCTTCCGGTTGACCTCGATTTACTCTCGCCAGCAGCACAGCAGGGCTTTCTACAATACAGGGCCCTCTCATGTCTGTCTGGAATCAGCGGCCAGACACACGCTAGCACAGCGAGGCTGTTCAGACCTGTTCCAGCACCTGGTCTTTATAGGAATGCATGACATGTCTTCCTCAGGATTCATACTTTACAGCCAGTACTGATGGTCATGTGCCTGTTGCAACTGTGGAGCTGCGAGACGTCCCTCCAGGCCTCCTTTAGATCTTCAGACCCATGCTCTTCCCGGAATACTGGGATCAAACAGCCAGCCTTGCTCAGCATCACGCTTATTTATGGTTTCCTGATGGGGTTATTAGCCAGAACGACTGGCCTCCATGCACCGTAACACGCTGGCTCCTGGAAAAGCTTGTTCTGGACGGATCCATTACAAGATCACGCTGCTGCTCAGTCTGGCGCTAGACACATGCTAGAAAATGGAAGTGGCGTGAGGAGCGCTGGCTACGTCCCAGGGTTTCCGGACGGATTGGCACAGCGAGGGTTCAGTTGTCAGGGTCAGTGGGTGAACGGAAGAGTTCCAGGATGATGACATCCTGTGGAGCAGGAAAAAGGCGTCAGCGATAATCTCCATGAGTAATGCTTGACATCAGCTCCGCGAGGAGGGCCGGCAGGGTCGTTGGCAGACACGCAGACGAGGGCAAAGCCTCTGAAGATGTGCCATGGCCTCCACATGTAGTGTCACGTTTGGTTTGGGATCCTGAATGAGACGTTAATAGGTGCAAGATGATCCACTGCCTGCTATAAAAGATGGGGTTCAAGGGATGAGTCAGCCGAATTGTGTGGCTGAGAATTAACGACAGCTAATTTCGGCAGCTAGCATCATGGTACTACTAGCATTCTTTCACTGTTAGCATTGTTTGTGTCACCTAGCATCATGGTACCGCTAGCATTTCTTCACTATTGGCATTGTTTTGTCAGCTAGCATCATGGCACTGTTAGCATTTCTTCACTATTAGCATTGTTTGTGTCAGCTAGCATCGTGGTACCGCTAGCATTCTTTCACTATTAGCATTGTTTGTGTCAGCTAGCATCATGGTACTGCTAGCATTCTTTCACTATTAGCATTGTCTGTGTCAGCTAGCATCATGGTACTGCTAGCATTTCTTCACTATTAGCATTGTTTGTGTCAGCTAGCATCGTGGTACCGCTAGCCTTTCTTCACTATTAGCATTGTTTTGTCAGCTAGCATTATGGTACTGCTAGCATTCTTTCACTATTTGCATTGTTTGTATCAGCTAGCATCATGATCCTGCTAGCGTTCCTTACTATTAGCATTGGTTGTGTCAGCTAGCATCATGGTACTGCTAGCATTCTTTTACTATTAGCATTGTTTGTGTCAGCTAGCATCTTGGTACTGCTAACATTCTTTCACTGTTAGCAGTATTTGTGTCAGCTAGCATACTGGTACTGCTAGCATTCTCTTATTGTTAGCAGTATTTGTGTCAGCTAGCATCATGGTACTGCTAGCGTTCTTTTATTGTTAACATCGTTTGTGTTTGTGTGTTAGCATCATACCGCTAGTGTCCCTTTAATTATTGTTAGCGTTGTTTGTGCTAGCCATGCTATATTCAAAGTACAATCATTAATAAGCATACTGGTGTTGCCTCATTGCCTTCCTCGACCATGTCCCAATGGGATTAGCATCTCATCACCACTCGTCCGTCCTCCTCCGGAAAACCTCAGGCTTATTTAATTGCTGTTTTCTAAAGCATGACGGATTATGAGCTAATGCTCCTCTCCCTCTCCGCCTCCGCAGAGGTCTGTATGGGTGGAATGCGGCTCTGCAGGAGACCATAGTCATATTCAAACCCCACCTGATTTAACACCAGACTCATCGGACTGGGTGGGCTAATAATAACCCGAGCGGTCCTGGCTTGTTTCCCGTTCGAGTAAAGATGATGTCATGGAGGGTATTTCCAAAGAAACATGCAATTCAGGCAAAAGTAACGTTGAGCAAGTGGTGTTCCAGAACAGGCCGCAGTGCTCTTCTAGGAAATGTCTGTTCATGATGTCATGTGGACAACGTGTCTCTTTCAGGTCCTATTATTCTTAGCGAGAGCCGCTGGACCCAGTTTCATAAAATCATCCTACTACATCATACTGCTAGCTTCCTTTTATTTATGGTTAGCATCATACTGCTAGCTTCCTTTTATTTATGGTTAGCATCATACTGCTAGCACCTTTTATTTATGGTTAGCATCATACTGCTAGCTTCCTTTTATTTATAGTTAGCATCATACTGCTAGCTTCCTTTTATTTATGGCTACTGCTAGCTTCCTTTTATTTATTGTTAGCATTGTTTGTGTCAGTTAGCATCATACTGCTAGCTTCCTTTTATTTATGGTTAGCATCATACTGCTAGCTTCCTTTTATTTATAGTTAGCATCATACTGCTAGCACCTTTTATTTATGGTTAGCATCATACTGCTAGCTTCCTTTTATTTATGGCTACTGCTAGCTTCCTTTTATTTATTGTTAGCATTGTTTGTGTCAGTTAGCATCATACTGCTAGCTTCCTTTTATTTATGGTTAGCATCATACTGCTAGCTTCCTTTTATTTATGGCTACTGCTAGCTTCCTTTTATTTATTGTTAGCATTGTTTGTGTCAGTTAGCATCATACTGCTAGCACCTTTTATTTAGTGTTAGCATCATACTGCTAGCGTCCTTTTATTTATTGTTAGCATTGTTTGTGTCAGTTAGCATCATACTGCTAGCATCCATTTATTTATTGTTAGCATCACACTGCTAGCGACCTTTTATTTATTGTTAGCATCATACTGCTAGCGACCTTTTATTTATTGTTAGCATTATACTGCTAGCGGCCTTTTATTTATTGTTAGCATTGTTTGTGTCAGTTAGCATCATACTGCTAGCATCCATTTATTTATTGTTAGCATCACACCGCTAGCAGCCTTTTATTTATTGTTAGCATTTTTTGTGCCAGTTAGCATCATATTGCTAGCATCCATTCATTTATTGTTAGCATTATACTGCTAGCGTCCTTTTATTCATTATTAGCATTGTTTGTATCAGTTAGCGTCATACTGCTAGCATCCCTTTATTGTTAGCATTGCCAGCTAGCGTTTTTGTGTCAGCTAACATTTCTGCCAGCGTTCTTTGATTGTTAGCGGCGTTTTTGTTGACCTGTAGGATTTTCGACAGATATTTGCCTGTAAATGGTTTTGGTTGTTGGAAAAGAATTCCTTGCTCTAGTTTGTGTCAGCTAGCCTCACGGTACTGCTAGCGCCTTTTACTGTAAGAGCTGCTTGGGCTTGTGAGTTATTTACTGTGGTGGTGAATGGAGCCAGATGTCTCCAGAGCATAATGCCTTACATGGATGTCTGAGACATTCCTTCCCAATAGTTTTGGGAAGCATTTCGTCCTAAAACTCCAGGGTGTGAATGCCAAAATCGTCCCCAAACCCCAGAAATGATGGCTGTACTCCACACTAACACTACAGAGTAATTACTGTGTACTTATCTTAATAATATGAACTCAGCAGGCTACCACACACAGTATTAGCATACTAGCATCCTCAGTAGCATAGCTGCTCCCAGAAGGAGGTGTGGGATTGCAGTGCTGTTGGGAAGGAGGATAAAGGGGACCAGGATCAATAACTGATGATAAATTTAGACTGATATGATCAATATTTATTGAGCTACACATACAGAAGTCTGTCTCTCAGTATGGTGGAGTCGGGCCGCCGTGTTTGCTAACCCAACATCCCAGACGTCTCGGTATGGAGCTGTAGAGGTTCCTAATGGTGTCCTGTGATAATCCATCCCAAGCAGCTTGAATGTCCTCACACAGTCCCAGCTGATGGTGAGGTAGGGGTGAGGATGGAGGTTCATTAAGTGTATAAGAGGTTGTTACTGCAGCAGAGCATGACAAGCTCCAGAGTACCCCGTCATTCCAGCAGACATATTGGAAAGGCATGCGTCCACAAACTTTTGGCCATGTAACATCCAATGACAAACTGCTCTGAGGCTGACTCTGGAGAAATGTCATTCCGGCTGCTGCGAGAATTCTTCCTGATCCTGTTTATGGCGCATTGAACGTACAGATTGGGTGGTTTGGGCTTTAGGGACACTCCGAACAGTAGAGCAGCGGCAACAGTGAGGTTCATTATGCTGACAGCTTTCCGTAAACAGAGATTGACCAACCTGGAAAACCTTATCAGTGCGTCCAGAACGGTAAACATGCGGCCACTTTCCCTTCCTTCCTTTGTTCTGAACCCAACGGGAGCCCAGTATGGCACAAGATATTTATGGGCTGATGTGGAATACGGTCTCGGATTAAAGTGCTCCTGTAACACTGAGGTCATGTGGTGTGACCTGTACCTGCCTCATAATCCTGTTCGGAGGCCTTTACATGGGAATTCCACAGGACATTTTCCACAGTGGAAACCAGGAATCACCATGCCTGTATGAGCATATACACCCATCATCCATAAGACATCTTCTCCCGGAAGGAGGCGTGGGAGTGCGGTGCTGTTGGGAAGGAGGATAAAGGAGACCAGGATCAATAACTGATGATACATTTAGACTGATATGATCAATATTTATTGAGCTACACATACAGAAGTCTGTCTCTCAGTACGGCGTCAGGGCGCCGTGTTCGCTAACCCAACACGCCAGACGTCTCGGTATGGAGCTGTAGAGGTTCCTAATGGTGTCCTGTGATAATCCATCCCATGCAGCTTGAATATCCTCACACAGTTCCTGCAGGTGGTGCGGTAGGGGTGGAGGTGGAGTGACACCAGGCCTTCTGGACGTGTGACACCAAACCGTTCATCTTGGTGCTGACCACGGTGCCTCCACACACGGATTCGTTGGGCGTCTCCACCAAGACTAAAGCGGGACTCGTCACTGAAGATGACCCGCTGCCATTCTGAGTCACTCCATGACAGTCTGGTACGACACCACTGCAGTCTTTGGTGACGGTGACGTGGTGTTAAGGGCAGTCGTGGTAACGGTCTGTGTGCATGTAGTCCTGCGTGGTGCAGCCGTCTGCCAATGGTGCTGCACTAACAGGATGACCCACGGAGGCACCACTGCTCGCCGAATGTCCGGAATTGTGGCTGTTGGGTCAGTCAGGTACAGAGATAAGGACCATCCGTGCTCTGTCTCGGCAAGTTTCTCTAGAATGGAGCCTATCACACCAAACCACACTCGCTGACTGACTGGCATCTAATCAACGTAAGCCGAAGGACAATTTGAAAATTTGGAGGACCTCCCTCTAATAAGTCCTATCACAGAGCTGGAGAGAATGAGCTCGGTGAATTGAACTACAGGACACGGTGGCCAATAGCAGGAGGAGAAATGAAGGTGCCAATCCACACATGGCGCTGTCCTGTCTCCGTTTGATAGTGAGACTCTACTCGTCCCACATGTGGACATGCCGTAATCTGCCTTTTGCTTCACTGTGGTGCCGAATAGCACTCTTCAGGTTGTGCTGTCCATTAAAAAAAATTGGGAATCCACCAGCTTTTCAAAATTCCTGCGAAACGGAATGGTCAGAATTCCTTCAGAGCGGGTTTGGTGTGAATGGGAACCAGATGTCCGTCTCTAAAAACTCCCTCATAGAAATCTATCACATCAGATGCTCATCACGTGCTGCAGCGCTGTCGCATCACAGCAAGACAGGCCTGGGTTAGGTTCCAGGCTGGGGCAGTTTGCATGTTCCTCCCACAGTCCAAAGACATGCAGTCAGGCTGATTGGAGATGCTACCTTGCCCCTCTCGATATGGGTTCTCCCATGTTCTTCCTGTGTCTGTGGCTGTTCTACCACCCACTGAACCCACTGGGATAGGTTCCAGAACCCACCATGGACCCACCAAGTTATAATTGTGCCTCACAACAAGGTCCTTGGAGGGATTCCTGGCTGGGGTGTTGGTGTCCCGGAGTCTGTCTGAAGATATCCAGTCAGGTGAACTGGAGATGCGAAATTGCCCCACCCCCGAGGTGTGAGTGTGCATGTCTGCCCTGCGATAGACTGGCAGCCTGGAGAGGGTCCTGCTGTCCGGCCAAGGCTTTCCAACAACCCCCATCCCTCCGAGTGAGAAGGATAAGGCGGCTTAGATGATGATGGCGGCTTATCACCTGGCGGCGGCTTATCACCTGATGGGCGTGGGTTGGGTTCCCAGCTGGGCATTCCGGGGTCCTTTCCGTGTGGAGTCTGCATGTTCTCCCTGGGTCTGTGAGGGTTTCCTTTTCCGGGTGCTCTGGTTTTTTTCACACAGTCTGAAGACATTCAGCCAGGTGCACTGGAGATGCTAAAACCCCGCCCCCCAGGTGTGAGTGTGTGTGTCTGCCCTGTGATGAACTGGAGGCCTTTCCAGGTTGTTTCCTCCTTTCCGGCCAGTGAGAGTTGGGAAAAGCTCCAGCACCCACATGGCCAAGAAGGACAAGCCACCTAGAAGACATGACTGAATGAGTAATCTGGTGCCTGGGACTGAGGTTTCGGGCTAACAGTGTATTATGCAGGGCAAAGCAGACCGTCAGATTTCTGAAAACCTGCTCCAGGTGGTCAGACCGCTCGGAATGCCTTTCCACCGTGATTGGATTATGCAGACACGTGGTGGACTTCCCATTTTAATTAGGGGCTTCCTTAGAAGCTAGACGTCTGCCATACACCCCAATCTACTGGGTGTAAAAACAAATTCTTAAGACCTACTAATTATGGTGTCATTTATCATTGGCCGTGTCATTCCCAGTCTTTCCCTTGGTTTACGGAACGCCGTGGTGGAGCTACAACTTACGAAATGCCTCCTAATTGCACTACCAATTTTAGACCCGGCTCATCATAGAAGGCTCCACTTAAGTTCATCTTTATACTCTACTGTCGAATAAAACTGAAGACAGCTATCACGTAGCACTGATGGAATTACACAGTCCACCTTAAAACCCTCCAGAATGGACCTTTATAGGAGGAGCAAACTGCTGCACCCAGAAGGAATCAACCCACAGGAGTGAAAGGGTAGGTTTGACATGGTAAGATCTAAGCCAGGACGGGTCTTATATCTGTACCTGACTGACCCTACATCCAGTGAGCAGTGGTGCCTCCATGGGTCATCCTGTTAGTGCAGCACCATTGGCAGACGGCTGCACCACGCAGGACTACATGCACACAGACCGTTACCACGACTGTCCTTAACACCACATCACCGTCACCAAAGACTGCAGTTGTGTCGTACCAGACTGTCATGGAGTGACTCAGAATGGCAGCGGGTCATCTTCAGTGACGAGTCCCGCTTTAGTCTTGGTGGAGACGCCCAACGAATCCGTGTGTGGAGGCACCGTGGTCAGCACCAAGATGAGGGGTTTGTGGTCCAGAAGCCCTGGTGTCACTCCACCTCCACCCCTACCGCACCATCTGCAGGAACTGTGTGAGGATGTTCAAGCTGCATGGGACGGATTATCACAGGACACCATCAGGAACCTCTACAGCTCCATACCGAGACGTCTGGTGTATTGGGTTAGCGAACACGGCGGCCCGACGCCATACTGAGAGACAGACTTCTGTATGTGTAGCTCAATAAATATTGATCATATCAGTCTAAATTTATCATCAGTTATTGATCCTGGTCATCTTTATCTTCCTTCCCAACACCACTGCCATCCCACACCTCCTTCTGGAGGCAGATGTCCTATGGATGATGAGTGTATATATTAGAGGTGGAGAAATCGAACACTGTGGTACATCAAGAGTACATGTGGTATATCAGGATATGGACTGAGTTGGAGTGTGAGTCTTTAAGATTTAGAGGTGTATGTGTCCAAACATTTGACTGGTAGTGTAGAATAAACTCAACCAATTAGACCTTTAAGGATGGACCGTTCAGCTTACACCGGTGCTAGATAGCTCGTGTGGGTTCTGTTATTAGAATAGATCAAACAACTAGACTTTTATTCTTGTGTTTATTGATCAAAATCGTCCAAAATGTAACGTCATTAAATCACTGAAGTTCTCTGGAGCACCTCAGGGGCTGTAAGAATAAACTTGCCTTGCCTTCAAAGGACCCCCACCCGCCCATCACTGTGGATCAGGCTTTAGTGCATTTCTTCTTCCAGAGCTGCTTTGACTCAGTGATGCTGGTGGGATTTCGTGCACAGAGTTCCAGCCCCAACATTCCTGCTGCATTAGGGACTGGACTTTGACTCTGAGCTGTTCCACACAGCATTTCTTCTGCTCCAGCCGTTCCTTGCTGGCTGGAGGACCTAACCTCTGTTGAGTTTTGTGGCATGGACACTGGCATTCTCTTGTAGCATGTGTTGACGCTCTCAGCGGTTCAGGGAATCTAACTACTGGCCCTCCAGTTACAAAGCTGGTTCCCTAACCTCCAGCCCACGACTGCCCCGGTTGATTAACCCAGGAGGTAGATTTGTGAACACTAGCATTAGCCATTAGCTCATTACCCTGGGGATCTTCATGATCCCGCCGTATACCATAGGGTTTGCTCTACAAGTCATTTGGTTGCATCCTGCTTTGGTACTTATACAGCTCTGGAAATGAAGAGCCCACTCCAGTTCCTTCTTAAATCAGCATCTCCACATGTGCAGCAGGTTCTTGGTGAGGAACCGAAGGTTGGGTTCTAGCTTTACTGGCAGATACAGTGAGCGTCTGGTTCATAAGAACAAGGTCCAGCAGCAAACACACAGGACAACACAGCTACAGACTGGCAGAGGGCCAAACACACTCTCTACTGACCGTGATGAGTGCCACCTCATTCCAATGTCCCTTACCCACCGTAAGATGACCTCGAGTGACCTACAGAGAGACTGGCGAGCGGTGGCTGGGGTGAACCGCACAGCGAGCATGGTTCTAAAAACAGGCTTCTGGAGGTCATTAGTGATTTTCTAAATACACAGATCTAATACAATATCTGATCTGGAGTTTGGGAGACATGGTTCCAGTAGTGTAGAGAATCAAACAGAACTGAGGAATTCTGGTCCAACACAAACCCAGAACCTGTACAGCTAGAGACACTGATCAGTTACAGGTGAGCTCTTCAGTTTTTCTCAATCCGCTCGCTGTGCGATTCACCCCAGCCACTGCTCGCCAGTCTCTCTGTAGGTCACATCTTACGGTGGGTAAGGGACAATGAGGTGGCGCTCATCACGGTCAGTAGAGAGGGGGTTTGCATTGCATTTACATTAACGGTATGTAGCTGACACTCTTATCCAGAGCGACTTAAAAGGTTAATCATATTACAGGTAGGCCAGTGTAGTGTTAGGAGTCTTGCCCAAGGACCCATTGGTGTAGCGCAGCATAGTCACCCAGACTGGGAATCAAACCCCAGTCTCCCACACGGAAGCTTCCTGGTGGGTAGTGGTGCTATCCACTGCGCCACACCAACCACAGCTCATGATGCTGGAACCCTGAACAAATGAATGAGCCATAGGAGGGGCCATAAGGTTGTAACGACACGTGCCGCCGAACAACGCTTTGCTCAGATCCTTTTGGGAATGGGGTTAAGGACTATCGGACACATTCATTACTGAAGGAGACCTGGAAGAATATTGGAGAACCATCAACTCCTCAGAAGAGAAGTGGTTAGGAACCCCGAATGACCATGGCTGGAGATCACTTGGCAAAAAGGAATGGGCGCCCATTCCATGGCTGCCAGACGACCAGAACTCGAAGGGTCTAAGCTTGGGGACATGCAGACTGGACTCTGGAGCCATGTGAAAAGGTCACATGGTCTGATAAATCCCGTTTGACCCCCTATTCCGGGAGCATCAGGATACGAGGGCTACTACATACAGCAAAGCCCCCACACTGCATCCCATAGTGCCCACTCTACAAGCTCCTGGAGGCATGGATGATCTGTAGGGGCCTTCAAATGGTCAGGCCTAGTCAGCTGACCACCTGAACGCTCTGAACGAATTTTCCAGGTTTTCCCATTCCCTGACGGCACGGCCATTTTCCAGGTCGTCAGTACCGAGATTCCTCTGGGCCCAGATTGTGAAAAAGTGCCTCGAGGAGCATGGGGAACCATCTTCATGCCTGAATTAGCCACCACCAAGTCCTGACCAGTGAAAGTCTTAGGAATGTCCTGGAGAAGACTTTAGTGTGTGGCTCGACGTTCCCGTCGTCAGTACAAGATCTGGAATATGAGGCAAGGCACGGGATATGAAAGGTCTACCTGAGTCGTGTCTCTGAACCCGCAGCTGCGGAATTGGATCTAATTGCTAGGGACTTGGGAAATTTGGGGCGGAGCCTTGGTTCTGAGTTTCTCCGTGAGCTTAGTCATGCCAGTATTACACGTCTCGTGTTCATCAGATTGACTTCCACGTTTGTTCTCTGTTTGTAAACGGGCTTTGATTACAGCTAATTTCCAAGTAGCAGTTTTTTCCCGGCGCTAAATAGAAATCATCTGTCCAGCTGTCATGCAACCACATGGATTTGTTTATGCATAGTTGTGGGTGGGAGTAGAGTAAACAGATGTCTGCGATCATTCTGAAACAATAGCTAACGTCTTCGTTTCGTTTGTGAGATTCAACACTTTGCTCGACCCAGTGTTGCAGAGTCGGAGCCAAACGTCTAGAATTTGTATTGTGTATAGCGTAGAGTAACAGATCACAGTTAGCGGATCCAATAGAATTGAGACTGGCGGTCCCGGCAGCTGGAGACCACCCTTCGTTCCTTTCATTCCCGGCCAAAAGAGCCATTAAAGCCCCCGGGAGCCTAGATCTGTGTTCTGTTGGATGGAGGTAGTGTTGGTTTTGTGGGTAATCAGTAAATACGCTGTGTACACAGTTAGCACGCTGAGTAACGCTCCACTGAGCAATAGGTTACCAAGATGTGGTGAGCTGGCCTCGCCATGTGAGCTGGGCGGTCCTGATGTTGGGTAACGCTTCTGTAAGCATTCCCTTGACCAATCACAAGGCTGACGTCTTTCTTGCCCCGCCCACACTTAGTCAAAAGCTAACCAGCTGCGTGACCTGTCTGTAGCCGCCTGTTAACACTCATGCCTTTATCCATACGCAAGTGCTCTTTCTTCATCCGTTCATTCCTTTATCCATCACCAACACTGTTCCTTCATTCATTCATTCTTTTATCCATCACCAACACTGTTCCTTCATCCGTTCATTCATTTGTCCATCACCAACACTGTTCCTTCATCCGTTCATTCATTTATCCATCACCAACACTGTTCCATCATCCGTTCATTAATTTATCCATCACCAACACTGTTCCTTCATCCGTTCATTCATTTATCCATCAAACACTGTTCCTTTATCCATCACCAGCACTGTTCCTTCATCCATTCATTCCTTTATCCATCACCAACACTGTTCCTTCATCCGTTCATTCATTTATCCATCACCAACACTGTTCCTTTATCCATCACCAGTACTGTTCCTTCATCCATTCATAACTTTATCCATACACCAACACTGTTCCTTCATCTGTTCATTCATTTATCCATCACCAACTCTGTTCCTTCATCTTTTCATTTCTTTATCCATCACCAACACTGTTCCTTCACCTGCTCATTCCTTTATCCATCATCAACACTGTTCCTTCATCTGCTCATTCCTTTATCCATCATCAACACTGTTCCTTCATCCGTTCATTCCTTTATCCATACACCAACACTGTTCCTTCATCCGTTCATTCCTTTATCCATCACCAACACTGTTCCTTCATCCGTTCATTCCTTTATCCATCACCAACACTGTTCCTTCATCCGTTCATTCCTTTATCCATACACCAACACTGTTCCTTCATCCGTTCATTCCTTTATCCATCACCAACACTGTTCCTTCATCCGTTCATTCCTTTATCCATCACCAAAACTGTTCCTTCATCCGTTCATTCATTTATCCATCACCAACACTGTTCCTTCAGCCGTTCATTCCTTTATCCATCACCAACACTGTTCCTTCATCTGTTCATTCCTTTATCCATCACCAACACTGTTCCTGCATCCGTTCATTCCTTTATCCATCACCAGCATTGTTCCTTCATCCGTTCGTTCCTTTATCCATCACCAACACTGTTCCTTCATCCGTTCATTCCTTTATCCATCACCAACATTGTTCCTTCATCTGTTCATTCCTTTATCCATCACCAACACTGTTCCTTCATCTGTTCATTCCTTTATCCATCACCAACATTGTTCCTTCATCCCTTCATTCCTTTATCCATCACCAACACTGTTCCTTCATCCCTTCATTTCTTTATACATCAGCAACATTGTTTCTTTATCCCTTCATTCCTTTATCCATCACCAGCATTGTTCCTTCATCCGTTCATTCCTTTATCCATCACCAACATTGTTCCTTCATCCGTTCATTCCTTTATCCATCACCAACATTGTTCATTCATCTGTATACTGTATATGTATATATGTGTAGACACGCTGTGTCTGATACACTCACACCAGCACCACACACACTAACACACCAGCACCACATCAGTGTCCCTGCAGTGTTGAGAATGACCCACCACCCACATCATACCTGTTCTGTTGAGCTGGTTTACACCACCACCACTAGTCTGACCCGGTAAGTGTCTCTGCAGGGGCGCGTTTCAGACCAAATCGGATGCTCGGGTCGTCCTGATTAAACCTGTGAGGGCTCTTTACTCTAAAGGCCCTGCTGAAAGAGCCTTCAAGCAGCTCCCGCGTGCAGAACCCAGACAACACATCCACTGTTTAGTCTATCGGTAGGATAAACTCGGGTCGCCTCAGACAGGTCAAACACTTTAACTGCATAGTAGCAAAAAACACCATGTCGTATCGTTTATCACTCAGGGTTCTGTACAGTAGGTTCTATGACCGCTAACAACAGTAGAACCTTATTAGTGCTATATAAAGGATGTTATAAAACCATCTAGTTGTATCTACAGCTCCACTGACCATATAGGACACTCTGTAGGTGTACAGTACAGGAGTACAAACTGTAGTCCATCTGTTTCTCTGTGTACTGTATTACCCTGTTCTTCAATGATCAGGACCCCCACAGGACCACCACAGAGCAGGTATAATGTGGGTGATGGATCATTCTCAGCACTGGAGTGACACTGACGTGGTGGTGGTGTGTTAGTGTGTGTGGTGCTGGTGTGAGTGGATCAGACACAGCAGTGCTGCTGGAGCGTTGAGACACTGTGTCCACTCACTGTCCACTCTATTAGACACTCCTACCTTGCTGCTCCACCTTGTAGATGGACAGTCAGAGACAATAGATGATTCACCACCCACATAATACCCTATCAGCTCGATGCAGATTGCACAGGATGTGTATGTAACATATGTGTGTGTGTGTGTGCGCGTCTGTGTGTGTGTGTGTGTGTGTGTGTGTGTGTGTGTGTGTGTCTTTGTGTGTGTGTGTGTGTGTCTATGTGTATGTGTGTGTGTGTGTGTGTGTGTGTGTGTGTGTGTGTGTGTGTGTGTGTCTGTGTGTGTGTGTGTGTCTATGTGTGTGTGTGTGTGTCTATGTGTATGTGTGTGTGTGTGTGTGTATGTGTATGTGTGTGTGTATGTGTATGTGTGTGTGTGTGTCTGTGTGTGTGTGTGTGTGTGTGTGTGTGTGTCTATGTGTATGTGTATGTGTGTGTGTGTGTGTGTATGTGTGTGTGTCTGTGTGTGTGTGTGTGTGTTTGTGTGTAGTCTCTTCTAGGGAGATGCTAAGTGTCTGTTGCGAAGCTGGTGAGAAATGGGCCACCTCTCACGGACACTGCACCAACATGGAACCCACGAGCATGGACCCGGTCTCTGTGTGCTGGTAAAGCCTGTTTATGGTTTATGGAGGTGGTTTAGTGGTGGGCGATATCACAACACTACAGAACACACCCATCATTAACACGAAGAGCTGCACCCAGAAGGAATCAACCCACAGGAATGAAGCTTGGTGGGGAGGTTTGACCTTGTGAGACATGCTAATGATACCTGTACCTGACTGACCCAACAGCCATGATTGCAGACAATCGGCGCGCGGTGATGCCCTCCATGGGTCATCCTGTTAGTGCAGCACCATTGGCAGACGGCTGCACCACGCAGGACTACATGCACACAGACCGTTACCACGACTGTCCTTAACACCACGTCACCGCCACCAAACCTTGCATTGGTGTCGTACCAGACTGTCATGGAGCGACTCAGAATGGCAGCGGGTCATCTTCAGTGACGAGTCCCGCTTTAGTCTTGGTGGAGACGACCAACGAACCCGTGTGTGGAGGCACCGTGGTCAGCACCGAGATGAACGGTTTGTTTTCACACGTCCAGAAGGCCTGGTGTCCCTCCACCTCCACCCCTACTGCACCATCTGCAGGAACCGTGTGAGGATGTTCAAGATGCATGGAATGGATTATCACAGGACACCATTAGGAACCTCTACAGCTCCATACCGAGACGTCTGGCGTGTTGGGTTAGCAAACACGGCGGCCCAACGCCATACTGAGAGACAGACTTCTGTATGTGTAGCTCAATAAATATTGATCATATCAGTCTACATTTATCATCAGTTATTGATCCTGGTCACCTTTATCTTCTTTCCCAACAGCACCGCAATCCCACACCTCCTTCTGGGTGTAGCTATACTTTTGATGATGGGTGTAGAAGAGACATGTAGGCTCACTGGTTCCTATCACCACCACTGCACCATCAAACCTCTCTGTATAGCTTTCGTGCTGGAATTATTCCGTAATGCTGGAAAACCCGTAGAATTCCTCTTTCGGATCTGATGGTGTCCAAGACTCTGTTCTGTGTAAATGTTCACACTTTGTGTGTTTACTGTGACTTGACGTGATTTATGTCTGTCTGTCCATCTGTCTGTCTGTCTCTCTGTCTCTCCATCTCAGGACTGTTCAGAGGAAGTGCTGTTCGGGCTCCTTGCGCGAGAGCAAGTGTTTGGCTGGCGTCCGTGCAGCCCTCGCTGGCCAGGCCTGCGAAGTTGATGGTGATGGTATCTGTGGGACCGACTCCTACAAGGCGAGTACTGTGGCCTCGTTTGAGCGTGCAGGTCGTTACGGGAGGAGCAGGAGAGATTCCGTTCTGCGTGGTCCTTTAATCAGATTAGCTTATTTGATTTAAACGTGGGGCCTGTTTGAAGCTGGATGCCAGTCCAATTAGAGGCCTCTGTCTCATGTGCTCTGGGGAAAGTTGAAATCTCCTGAAGTGCCGAGTTCATACTTTTAATGGTAGTCTGAATCAGACTGAGCCGTCTGGAGGAGACTGGATAAGGGCTTATGTCTGATGAACCACTTCAGCGCTCAGGATCCATATTTGGCCCACTCATTAAACTCCTCTCTCTCAGAACTACAGAACCCATACACCAGGCACACCTGCACACCAGGTACACCTGCACACCAGGTACATTTGCACACCAGGTACACCTGCACACCAGGTACCCGATTATCACTGACTAGATGAAAAGCCCCCCGAAAACATTTGTCTCTTGTATTTTACAGAAGTTGCTATGGTTATCCCAGTTGGTTGTGTTGCTAGGTTGTTGCTATGGTATCCCAGGTGGTTGTTAGGGTATTGCTGGGAGGTTGCTATGGTTATCCCAGTTGGTTGTGTTGCTAGGTTGTTGCTATGGTATCCCAGGTGGTTGTTAGGGTATTGTTAGGAGGTTGCTGTGGTGCGCCAGGTGGTTGTGTTGCTAGGTTGTTGCTATGTGTCCCAGGTGGTTGTTAGGGTATTGCTAGGAGGTTGCTGTGGTACGCCAGGTGGTTGTGTTGCTAGGTTGTTGCTATGGTATCCCAGGTGGTTGTTAGGGTATTGCTGGGAGGTTGCTATGGTTATCCCAGTTGGTTGTGTTGCTAGGTTGTTGCTATGGTATCACAGGTGGTTGTTAGGGTATTGTTAGGAGGTTGCTGTGGTACACCAGGTGGTTGTGTTGCTAGGTTGTTGCTATGATTGTTTAGGAGGTTGCATTGTATGGTACACCAGGTTGGTTGTGATACGCCTAGGTGGTGTTGCTAGGTTGTTGCTATGATATCCCAGGTGGTTGTTAGGGTATTGCTGGGAGGTTGCTGTGGTACGGCAGGTGGTTGTGTTGCTAGGTTGTTGCTATGATATCCACATGGTTGTTAGGGTATTACTAGTTGTTGCTATGGTAAGTGGTCTGTTAGTGTATTGCTGTGGTACGCCAGGTGGTTGTGCCATTGTCTATGTATTTGGTTTGGCTATTGCTGGTCAGGGGTTGGTATCCCCAGGTGGTTGATTAGGTGTATTATTTAGGAGGTTGCTGTGGTGCGCCAGGTGGCTATGGGTATCCCAGGTGGGTTGTTTGTATTGTTAGGAGGTTGGTTGCCAGGTGGTTGTGTCCCCCACATGTGTCCCACATGGTTGTTAGGGTATTACTAGGAGGTTGCTGTGGTACGCCAGGTGGTTGTGTTGCTAGGTTGTTGCTATGATATCCCAGGTGGTTGTTAGGGTATTGCTTGGAGGTTGCTGTGGTATGCCAGGTGGTTGTGTTGCTAAGTTGTTGCTAGGTGTTGCTAGGGTGTTTTATGGTATCTGAAGCAAATGCTAGGGTTTTATCAGGCAGTTGCTACGGTCTCTCAGAAGTTGCTAGGCTGTTGCTATGTGGTGGCTAATATGTTTCTATCCAGTTGCTAAGGTGTTTCTAGGTGGTTATTACATTATCCAAAGCAGTTGCTAGGGTATTGTTATGCAGTTGCTATGAGATCCCAGGTGGTCGCTAGGGTATTGCTAGGAGGTCGCTATGGTATCCCAGATGGTTGCCAGGGTGTTGCTAGGTTTTGCTAGAGGGTTGTTATGGTATCCAAACCAAATGCTAGGGTATTGTTAGGCGGCTTCTATACAATACCCTGGTCTCCCAGATATTAGCTAGGGTGTTGCTAGGTGGTGCCTAATGTGTTTCTATGCGGTTGCGGTTGTTTATTGCTAAAGGTGCTATGGTAGATTTGGTTGCTAGAAGGTTATTACATTATCCAAAGAAGTTGCTAGTGTTGCTAGCTGCTATGGTCTACCAGATATTAGGCGGTTACTAGGTGGTGCCTAAATGTGTGGTTGCTACCCCAGTTGACGGCTAGGGTAATTGTTAGGTTGGTGGTGTTGCTGCCCCAGGTGGTTGGTGGGGCTAAAGGTTGTTGCTATGATATCCCAGGTGGTTGTTAGGGCATTGCTAGGAGGTCACTGTGGTATACCAAATAGTTGGTGGGGAGCTGCAATGTGTTGCTAGGATATTGCATCCCAGATGGATAATGGCTGAGGCCGCATACTTCAGAATGTCCTCCGGTTCTGCAGGTCATGCGGGGAATTTTGTTGCGCTGCCTGATGGATCCTATGCATTCAGACACACTAGCCATTCTCGCTTACGGCTTTCCCATGTGGACGTAGGCGATCTCAGTGGCAGCCCCTTTCTCAGTGTTTGGGTTCCCTTCCCGTTTTTCCGGGTCTCTGAGTTTATCCTGGCTCCGTTTATGCCCAGTACGTCGGTTGTGTTCCTTCTTCTTCACTGATGTAGATTTAATTTGTTGGCTTTTAATTTTTATCTTGGACCACGATAAAATCCCTCCTCTAAGGAAAACAGTGGTTCTGTCTTTTCAGCATGAACCTGATGCCAAAGACGAACTTTTAGCCAGAGAAAAGAAAAGAGCAGTGAGTGACCAGGTCCCCACCCAGGTCCTCCTCGTCGGAGTGAGTCATTCCTGTAGAGATACCTGGATCTCTTCAGAGTGATGATGACCTGAGGACAGCCATTGCAGCTACCCTGGCTAACGTTCTTGGCATTCCGGCAGTAGAGTTAACCATCAGGCTTCCTTCTGTATTAGCCAGTGTGTGACCCCAACACCCAGCCCCACCTTCAAGATGCACCATCAGAAAGGGCTTTCCTTCTCTTTAACCCAAGAGACTTTAACAAAGAGACTTCTGTAATGTAAGCTGGTGCTAGATTGGTTAGAACTTTATAGACTAGCAGCTTACAGGAAGCCAGACCTACCGTATATACATATACACCCAGAAGGAGGTGTGGGAGTGCGGTGCCGTTGGGAAGGGAGATAAAGGTGACCAGGATCAATAACTGATGATAAATTTAGACTGATATGATCAATATTTATTGAGCTACACATACAGAAGTCTGTCTCTCAGTATGGCGTCGGGCCGCCGTGTTGGCTAACCCAACATGCCAGACGTCTCGTGGAGCTGTAGAGGTTCCTAATGGAGTCCTGTGATAATCCATCCCATGCAGCTTGAACATCCTCACACAGTTCCTGCAGATGGTGCGGTAGGGGTGGAGGTGGAGGGACACCAGGTCTTCTGGACGTGTGACAACAAACCGTTGATCTTGGTGCTGACCACGATGCCTCCACACACGGACTCTTCGGTCGTCTCCACCAAGACTAAAGCGGGACTCGTCACTGAAGATGACCCGCTGCCATTCTGAGTCACTCCATGACAGTCTGGTACGACACCACTGCAGTCTTTGGTGACGGTGACGTGGTGTTAAGGACAGTCGTGGTAACGGTCTGTGTGCATGTAGTCCTGCGTGGTGCAGCCGTCTGCCGATGGTGCTGCACTAACAGGATGACTCACGGAGGCACCACTGCTCGCTGGATGTTGGGTCAGTCAGGTACAGCGATGAGACCCGTCCTTGCTTACGTCAAATGCGTGACCATATAGAGATATATATAAGTGTGTGGGTATATATACACATACATACTGCTGTATATGTGAACTGTAGTGGGAATCAACCACATGCTGACCCCCCGAGTTTCAGCTGAATGGAGAAATGTTCCTTTGTCTAAGCCAGGATTAAGTAGAGGGTCATTCGAGCACCTTTCGCCAGATTTCTGAGTCATTCGTTTACCTTCAGTGTTGGACGGCAAACGTCCAGAGCCACAGACATTTGTTGAATTATGTCATGCTCAAAGCGTTAGCTCAGGAAAGAGCTAAACAGCTTTCCGCACGCCCATCACGTGGGCCCTGGCAAAGCCCGTAGCACGAGTAATGGAATCTCTCTGCCCTACATCGCAACAGCCACCCATTCACGTTTTATAGGATCACTATCCCCTTCATTTCCTCCGACGGAGAGGGCAGTTGTGAGACAGACACTTGGCTGCGGTGTGAAATGGGAAACAATGAAAGCTTGTCAGATACCTACTGTTGTTGTTCCAGCGAATGGAGTGCCAGTAGTTTTCCGCTCGCCCTCTGCCGAGTGTTTCCAAATGACTGCCATCCAGAGTGCTCTTGTTTTAAGTGGCTCTGTTGTAAGTGGCAATTGGAACCTGCCACTAAGCCAGAATGTCTGTATTAGCGGTAGCATGTGGTTGGACTGCGAACAAGGCGGTGAACTGGCGTTTTGATGGGGTCGTTGAAACGCTTCTCCAAAACAGCTGCCTCAAAATGCGGTGGCATGGAAAAGTTTGGGCATCCGGCCAAATGACATCCGCCAATGTTAATGCACAGTTGACTTTGCACATAAGACTTCATTGGTGTTCAGTACACCAAATCTCTGCGTGGCCTGATTCCACACTACTTGGTTGAGCTTCTTCAGCCAAGCCAACATCGTTTGGGGTTGCTTCATGTTCTGAGGTTTGACCTGACCTATGTGGTTGGTTAGTTGTTTGGTGAAGTAGCTCCCAAACTATGGAATTCTCTTTGCAAAACGATTCAGGATGCATCTCCTCTGCACCCTCTGTTAAACTCTCTGTTAAACTTATTTGGCATATGGAGATGCAATCTGAGACTCAATGTATGGGGCAAGGGGGAAGCTCCTTAATGCCGCCATCTTGGATTCAACATCAGGGTTTTTTTTTTCTTTCAAATGGGAAGCTAGGCTTGTGACATATCAAACTGGTAGATAATTCCACCTGGAAAACAGTGGTGTGCTTCCTGTTAACTTTATTCGTTCACATTTTACAATACGAATTTATGTGGAACTAGTGTTTGATATGCTCTCCACCATGTGAGTGTTAAGGCTATCCTGTCCTTCCATTCCTGATGAACCTTCACCAAAACATCTGGCTGAACACTGCCCAAGTCTGGCCGAAGGCTGCCCAAGTCTGGCCGAAGGCTGCCCAAGTCTGGCTGAAGGCTGCCCAAGTCTGGCTAAGCACTGCCCAAGTCTGGCTGAAGGCTGTCCAAGTCTGGCTGAAGGCTGCCCAAGTCTGGCTGAAGGCTGCCCAAGTCTGGCTAAGCACTGCCCAAGTCTGGCTGAAGGCTGTCCAAGTCTGGCTGAAGGCTGCCCAAGTCTGGCTGAAGGCTGTCCAAGTCTGGCTGAAGGCTGCCCAAGTCTGGCAGAAGGCTGCCCAAGTCTGGCAGAAGGCTGCCCAAGTCTGGCCGAAGGCTTCCCAAGTCTGGCCGAAGGCTTCCCAAGTCTGGCCGAAGGCTTCCCAAGTCTGGCCGAAGGCTGCCCAAGTCTGCCCAAGTCTGGCTGAAGGCTGCCCAAGTCTGGCTGAAGGCTGTCCAAGTCTGGCTGAAGGCTGCCCAAGTCTGGCCGAAGGCTGCCCAAGTCTGGCCGAAGGCTTCCCAAGTCTGGCCGAAGGCTGCCCAAGTCTGGCCGAAGGCTGCCCAAGTCTGGCCGAAGGCTGCCCAAGTCTGGCTGAACGCTGCACAAGTCTGGCCGAAGTCTGAAATCAGCAAAATTCCATCTCTGCGCAAAGTTACATTGACAGGAAGCACATGGGTGTTTTTCTGGTGGAATTCTCTCCCAGTTTGATGTGTCACACACCTACCTTTGTCTACTGTAGTTGAATCCAAGATGGCGGCTTTCAAGATGTTTATATTCTAGTAAATCATTAGTTTACTTGTTTGTGTTTTGAAGCATGAAATCGGTTTCATCACTTCCTGCTAATAAGAAACCAGGAAGTATGTTACTAGCATCTCCGCTCCTCTGACTGGCCTCTGGATTTGAATTTGTCCACATGGGCACATCCCTAATTGAGCGTTGTTATTATTGCGGTGGACCCCAGCAGGTCTGCTCGTCCTGCCATGAGCGATGATGTGCTTGGTGTTGGTGATTAATGTGCTGGTGCTTGTCCTGTTCAGGAGTGCTGCAGTTGCTGTGCCTTGGGCCTGCGTTTGAGGCAGGATGGTGGGGACTGTGAGGCCCCCCAGATCCTGGCCTACCCCTGCAGCCACAGCCTCCGAACATGCTGCCAGGGCGCAGACACAGCCAACCGGAGTGTGATCAGGGAGAGAGCAGAACCCCAACCGACCACCCCACCACGGAGAGGTATTACATCTATCTATCTATCTATCTGTCTATCTGTCTATCTGTCTATCTATCTATCTATCTGTCTATCTATCTATCTATCTATCTATCTATCTATCTATCTATCTATCTATCTCTCTGTCTGTCTGTCCAATCAATCCCAGTGAATCTTTAATCTGTGTCGTATTAAGGTTGGAAAGATGCCAGACAGGATCAGTTATTGTATGATAAAGAAGTATCACTGTATATTAAACATCCAGCAGAAATGATGTTGGTTTATGGATAAAGGAATGAATGGATGAAGGAAGATGTTGGTGTACGGATAAAGGAATAAATGGATGAAGGAAGATGTTGGTGTACGGATATAGGAATGAATGGATGAAGGAATGATGCTGGTGTATGGATGAATGGATGAAAGAATGATATTGGTGTACGAATATAGGAATGAATGGATGAAGGAATGATGTTGGTGTACGGATATAGGAATGAATGGAAATGTTGGGTACGGATGAAGGAATTTGGTGTACTGGATTGAATGTGTACGGATGAAGGATATGAAGATATGGATGAAGGAATGATGTTGGTGTACGGATATAGGAATGAATGGATGAATGAACTGGGGTACTGAATGCTGGTCTGTGGTTACGGATCATGAAATCATGGATGAAGGAATGATGTTGGTGTACGGATGAATGGATGAAGGAATGATGTTGGTGTACGGATGAATGGATGAAGGAATGATGTTGGTGTATGGATATAGGAATGAATGGATGAAGGAATGATGTTGGTGTACGGATGAATGGATGAAGGAATGATAAAAAAAAAACCCTGGTGTATGGATGTAATGATGTTGGATACGGATATACGGAATGAAGGAATGATGTTGGTGTACGGATGAATGGATGAAGGAATGATGTTTGGTGTATGGAATGGATGACGGATGATAGGTGGTGTACGGGATATAGGAATGATGAATGATGTGGTTGTAGCGGAATGAATGGATGAAGGAATGATGTTGGTGTATGGATATAGGAATGAATGGATGAAGGAATGATGTTGGTGTACGGATGAATGGATGAAGGAATGATGTTGGTGTACGGATGAATGGATGAAGGAATGATGTTGGTGTATGGATGAATGGATGAAGGAATGATGCTGGTGTATGGATGAATGGATGAAGGAATGATGTTGGTGTACGGATGAATGGATGAAGGAATGATGCTGGTGTATGGATGAATGGATGAAGGAATGATGCTGGTGTATGGATGAATGGATGAAGGAATGATGTTGGTGTATGGATGAACGGATGAAGGGCTGATGTTGGTGTATGGATATAGGAAGGCCCTGATATTTGCCGTGCGCTGGTGGGACTGAAGGTGATGGCGTCGGAATTCACACTGTGTAATAGGGAAGGCCGGAATCGGCTGCTGATAGCTATTAGAGAGCTCCGCTCAGTTTGGCTCACTGATCCTCCCCTCTGGCCGTCTGGAGTCTTTTAGAGCCCTCCATCCCGCTCCAAAACAGCAGGCCATACAGTATCCACATGGGCCGATATTCCTCCGGTTATAAAGCTGCCAGTGCTCCGAGGAAGCTCAGACAAGGCCTGTGAAAAATGATCGCAGCACGCACGCCATTCCTGGAATTCATCGGAGGCTTAAAACCGACTATTGTTTGAAGTGGATGTTTGCGATACCCTATCGGAACTCTGCGTCTGCCACACAATCCAGGCTTATTCCTGCGCCACCGAGATCGGAAAGCCGTGCCAGGCTGTCTCTGTGTCTGGGAAAGCTGCTGGAGCGTGAGGAGGCCTATTTTGTTTTCCTTCAGCGGGGCTTTGCGGGGAAAAGCTCCTGCAGGTAATCCTTGTGGATAGGTTTAATCACCCTGGCTATTTGGGTTGGGATCTGGATCTAGAAGGCACACCCCTGCTCTTAACCTCTTGCATGTCGGAGAACATGTGTTGGAGCGTCAGGGCCTAGCACTTCCATTTGTTTCTAATTAGAGTTTTGGATTTACCACGCTCGGAACGCTCGGAATTACAGAGCTGGAGCACTGTGTGGGCCAGGGATGGACCGCAGGAGGCCGGGATAGAGATAGCTGGAGATTAGCGATTCAGGATCCTGACAGCCGTAAATCCGCAGTGTTTCCTCACATCTGCTAGTGATGGTGCCTGTAGGTATTCCTGATTTGGGAATTCCGATGAGGTCATACTCGTTAGTCTTTCAACGCATGCATTTATTTTTAACGATGACTTCAAAAGTTGGAACATTCAATGGTCAGGACCCCCACAGGACCCCCACAGAGCAGGTCTGATGTGGGTGGTGGATCATTCTCAGCGCTGCAGTGACTCTAATGTGGTGGTGGTGTTAGTGTGTGTTGTGCTGGTGTGAGTGGATCAGAGACAGCAGGGATGCTGGACACCGCAGTGTCCACCAATCAAAAGTATCCAGTCAACAGTGTCCTGGGCGCAGGGTCCTTTGGGGAGTGTCCTGTGGGCAAGTTCTTGTGGGATAGCGTTCTGTGGGCAGCGGCTTGCGGGCAGCATCCTATGGGCGGTGTCCTGTGGGCAGTGTCCTATGGGCTGCATCCTATGGGTAGTGTCCTGTGGGCAGCGTCCTGTGGGCAGCGTCCTGTGGGCAGCCTCCTGTGGGCAGCGTCCCGTGCCCACTGATGAAGGACTAGAGGATGCCCAACACTGCACTGTGCAGCAGCAGATGAGCTATCGTCTCTGGCTGCCCATCTACAAGGTGGACCAGCAAGGTAGGAGTGTCTAATAGAGTGGACAGTGAGTGGACACAGTGTCTCAACACTCCAGCAGCACTGCTGTGTCTGATCCACTCACACCAGCACCACACACACTAACACACCACCACCACGTCAGTGTCACTGCAGTGCTGAGAATGACCCACCACCCACATCATACCTGCTCTGTGGTGGTCCTGTGGGGGTCCTGTCCACTGAAGAACAGGGTAATACAGTATACAGAGAAACAGATGGACTACAGTCTGGACCTGTACACCTACAGAGTGTCCTGTATGGTCAGTGGAGCTGATAACGTGGACACTGAGTGTAGATACAAGGAGGTGGTTGGATATTGGAATTCGGAATTGCTTTAGGACCCTGCGGGAATATGGTCTAGGTGTTTGGTATTTTGGTCAAATACAATCAGTATCATGGTATAAAGTATTTACATGGGAATTTGAGCTGCAGGAAATCTGATATGTGGATCAGATTAGTATCGGATTTTACCATGTGTGCTGACAGGAAACATGGTTTCCCTGAGAGCTGCCTCTAAAGTGTAGGGGAACAGCGTTCCTCATGGGGCAAGCCGAGTACGGCACTTCCGAGTACACCACTCAGCCCGGTCCAGAGAGTAACAGGAGACAGTAGGACCAGCAAAGATGGCCGCCGTGTTGACATGTTTGCGGTATTCCATTGTTTTCTGTGGAGCTGCTACAAAACTGCCGCCACCGTAAGGGGCAACATTCCGCTGGCTGCTGAGGTGGCCAGAACGCTCCGGTGAGAGTTCGGTTTTCCCAACTTTCGCCGCCGACCACAGCAGTGGAATAAACTGCATGTTTGTTGTTTCGGGCTCATGGATCCCAGAGCTTCTCATTGTTGAATTCCAGACAAGCCCTCGTATATACAACCAACAAGGCTCCCTCCGCCTTTCTCCACCTTTCTCTGGCAGGGAGTTGTAGAGGTTCCCAATGGTGTCCTGTGATAGTCCATCTCATGTAGCTTCATCTGCCCACCGTAGCTCTATTGGAGCTCCTCCCCTTTAAGACCCTACAGAACCCTACCTCAATGATGGGATTGGTGGTGGCGTGTGGGGCTGGGGGTGGGGCAAGTCAGCTGAATCTACACATCAGGAATTGCGCGGTGGATTCGTTGCTACTTGCAGGTGTGACTTATTAGACCGCTAACGTTTGATGCCTATAGCCAGCCATGAACACGATGTCACCTTTCCAGTTTCAGACAGCCCAGACAGGCAGGCCATGTCCCTGGATGAAGTGGCAGAGAACGGAAATGTGTTGGATGAGGTGGAGAAGATTCTGCAGGATGTGGACGAGTGTGTGGTGTACGAAGACCAGCT
>JAMWET010006114.1:0-182998 GCA_024036415.1 Prochilodus magdalenae
TCCATATGTAAGGTGTCAAACAATAGTATAGTCTGTGAATTAAAGTTGGGAAAACAGGTCCAGTGGCTGTTGGCTAAAATGGAAAAACAAAAAGGGTTTAAAATGAGCTGGAAGTTTTTTTAAATGGGGCTGGAAATGAATGGACTCTAAGAGGGGGAAAGAGAAAGGAAAAAAAAAATTGAATTCATTGAAATAGTGTATCCTAAAACGGTGTCGTGTTGGTTTCGAGCTGGAAAGTGTAGTTGGACAGCCTTTGTACTTAATCCTATTTCAGGGATTTCTAATCGAGAGTAAAATGTCCAGAAAAATTTCCCCATCCTACATGGAACCGAAGGCAATACAATCGTCAGATGACTTCTCAAACACTACCAGACAAAGCTTAACTAGAAACTGAAAAAACAATGTTAGTGTAACCAGTAGGTCCTTCTCCATGCCGGCTCAACCTAGCCGCCGGTAGCAAACTGGCTGCTCAGAAGGCAGAAGCCTCAGTGTTTAAATTGTTTGGGGTTTTTTAAATGCATGTGTGAGGGTCAGAATGTGATTGTGAAGCATCCAGCTTAAAATAATCATTTAATTAAGGCCATTCGTGTTTTCAGACTGTGCTTAAAAATACTTTTCAAGGTGCTTATGGCCCCAGTTAATTAAAGATTATTTAGTTGTTTTGGGAGACCTTTTTATATGATATTGAAGGATTGGTTTTACGTTGAAACACGTAGCTATTGGGTGCAAATTACATGTACAGGCATGGTTTTTTGAATGCACTGAGCTCACTTATTCATGTTATGAGGATTAATATATGGCTGTACTTAGTTGTTTAAATTTCTCTAATTTGGGGTTTTGTTACAGTATTTTCTGGTGTTTATATGAGCAGTAAGTGACTAAAATGCAGTTAATTACTTAGTTAGTCAAGGTTGTCAATACAACTCAGTGTTGTGTTATGGGCTGTGTTTGAAGGTGGCTGAGGACCTGCGGGTTGCTATGCTGTGGAGTCAAAACCCGGTTCCTGTTGGGTGGATGTTGGTGAGGAGAGAGAACACAGTCCACTGAATAAACAGCCGTTCTGAACTGCGATCAACACGAACACTCCTGGTGTCCAGTCTCCCTCTTTCCCCTAAACCAAACAAAATACACAACGCAGAGGAAAAGGTACCATCAGAGGTGGAGTGAGAGTGCAGGCAGTAAATCGCACGACACCCAGGTTACATTAGATTAACTTTAACATTAACGGATGTCATAATGTGTCATTATCAGTGTGAGGGATGGATGGGTCCGGTGCAGGACAGAGGGAGAGAGCTGCGGAGTATGACGGGGACGTGAATGGATGGTCGCGAGAATCATGATTTAAAAAAAAAAGCGCTTCACGTTCTCAAAAGCCGGGCCGTTATTTTCAGGCAGGGTGTTTGGTGACGGTTTTTCAGTACCAGATCATGTAAAACCTGAACTTTTAGTGTGATGTAGTTGATGGAAATATCCTCAATGCTGATTGTTGATGAACGTAGATTCGACTTTCTTTCAATCCTCGTTGCCAGAAGTGAAACAAAAACGCGAAATTAAAGCTTCTAGTCATTACATAAACAGTTTCTACAGCTGTGAGGTAAACCAGTGTTGCTAGCTACCCTGTAAAAAACTATTATCAGGGCCTAGCCAACATAACGAAAACAGCCAAGTTTGTTCCACACAGCACCTGGAGGGTTACCGGTGGTATATATCTGTGGCATCCTTTAACGAGGTTAAGCTAAAGTAATAGGTTAATGTAATACATGAAGTTAGGTAAACTACATCTTCACGCTGCTACAAATAAGGTGTTACTTAATAGTCTGCCCCAAACGTAATTGCTTAACTATATTGCGGACACTAACGTTAAGCTAGTAGCTAGCTAGCAGTCGCTAGTTAGATTTGAGCTGTCTCTTTCGGCAAACGTTTCAAAAAACACGTCGGTAGAAAGATTAATTTTAAAATTGCTCTCAATAACCTCTTCCAGTCTGGAGACAGGACTCATGTAGATGTACTTATTTACCTCACATGAGTAAACGGACGCTGTACCGAAGTTGCAGTCCGTGTGGAGACGCTATGACGGACTAAAGACTCGAGGAAGATGACCAAGTACTCCGCCCCACTCCTGATTAGGCACATTAGATATTCACCCCTGTAGCCGCTGCTTTTACACGGGTTAAAAGATTATCATTAATGTGTGTGCTCCGGAATGGACTACTGTACTGCCCTGTTCAGGAATCAGGGGCTATTGTGTGAATTAAAAGGGAGACCGGGCCATTTTAGCGTACGCCCGACAACTACACAAATAACTATTATTATTATATGTGGGAATTAATACTAATAATAATAATATAATTTTAAATAATCGAACACATTAATCGAATATTATTATTATTCAAATGCAATAATATAGTTTAATTAACTATTTCTTTTTAAAAGGTAAATTATTGAAATGTTTTAAATGAATTATAGCCTATATATCTATTATCATATTTAATTATATATTATGTTATATTATTTCTGTGATGGACCAGGGTATTTTCTTGCCTTATGCCCAGTAAGCACTTGGATAGGCTCCAGCAACCACCTTCGCCCAGCTCTTTCTATGCTCCTCATCCTTCACAAAACGAAAAGGATGAGGGGCATAGAAAATTAATTAATTCGTTTAAAAGAGTGAATTATGTTATTATTAATATCTAACTACATTAAATAAACACATTATGTTGTTAATACATTATTAAATGATAAATTTACATCATTACATTTTAATTCATCTATATATCCTAAAGCCGGCTTTAAATCACCAGAGACCAGAATAAATAAATAAATTCTAAACACATTTTGCTCCAACAAAAAGGAGGGAATCTGCATTAACACTTCTTTAAATTTTCTTCATTTTATTTTCAGGTATAGATTGTAGGGATTTTTCGTTTGGACGTTATTGACACCAATTCCTCTTCTTTTTTAGGAAACTCATAGAGGTGTCATGTGGTGAGTTGGTCCGCATCCAGGAAAGGGTCTTCTTAGGAGTTGCAGCTTCTTTGTTCTGAGGTGGTACCTACAGGGGTGAATCACGAAGAACATCTGTTTAAAGCCCTAGAAAGAATTTGGCCTACATTAAACCACAGCACCTCTGCTCTCTTCAGGGCTCCTGTATCTTACAGAAGGTTATGTGCAGAAGGCCAATGGTCTGCTGATCTTAGATCACGAGTTGGACCATAAACAGAGCTTCATAGACCTGTAGCAGAATTATAAAGCCTATAGTCTAAAAGATACAGGTAGCCCAGTGCAGCTCTTAAAAACCAGAGAGATTTAAGCTCCCTTTTATGTTTTTGTTAGGATCTGAGTTGCTGTGTTGTTGTAGGCGATGGATTGTTTCCATAGGATCCCCAGTAAGAGGACCATTACAGTAATCAATTCTGCTTGGAGCAATTGAATGAAGAAGTTTCACTTCCAAAATTACACCACAAAGTACATTAACTCAACAATCAAAAATAAGAGACCAGATATTATATGAAGGCAGTATAGATAATAAACTTAAATTTACCTGAACAACCGGGATGGAGCGTGACAAATCAGGTGAATCTGTCCCAGCAGCATTTTTCAGTTTGGTCGCTGGTAAGGGTTTTAGACCAGTCATCATCATTCAGATCACTGACATCAGAATCTGCAGATCTTCCAAATTCTCAGAACAGGGTTCTCAGTCGTTCTTACTGACAGGTGAGTCCTGGTGTGCACTACAGTCCAGGTTTCAGGATGACTGCATTACAATTATGCACAAATTCCTCACCATGCTCAGGAACTCACCCATGCTCAGAGAGGTGTCACACGAATAGATGGGCAGCATCCAAAGCAGAAGAGTCCTCTAAAGAACTTTGAGATGCGAGAAAGGACTCGCCGCTTCTTCTTTGGTCTGACCGCAGGGATGGAGTGTGACACATCAGATGAGTTTTCCTGGGCAGATTCAGCTGGTGGTTTTTCAGACCAGTCATCATCCCTCAGCTCACTGTCATCAGAATCGGCAGATCTGCCAAATTCTCTAATCAGTTCCTCAAATTCAGATGAACTCATATCGTTGGAGCTAGACCGAGCAATCTTGTTTGTTGGAACAGGGTTCTCGGCCTCCACCAAGTACCTGGGCTGTAATTTTGATCTGGTCAAAAACAACCTGGAAGGTCCTCAGCCAGAGCTTCCTCTCACGTCTCCACATACAGTTCTTTCAGTGGCAACGTCCCCTTGACTAGTTTTAACAAATTAGGGAGTAAAGCCGCAAATCACTCATTGAAGCAACAACAAATGTTCACCGTCAATGGATGGATGGCATCAACCTCATCATACAACTATAATAAAAGGCAGAAAATGAACAAAAACAAAACTTCATTATGATGTTGCAATAAACTGTAGTGATTACTACAGTAGGCCTGAGTGATATTAAGAATTCATCATCAGGATATTCCCATATTTAAAAATTGGGATAATCAGTGATATCTAAATATCGTGTGTGTAGCCCATTTTCCATCAGAAGGTTGGTTTTCTGTTATGTCATCGCTGATATCCGATTACATCTCCACATCACCCAGGCCTATATATGTCAGTACTGAAAAGTAAAAAACTTAGAATAGTCAAAAATATCTTCAGCCTTATAAAAGATACAATGTTGGTTCATCACTTGCCACCAACAGTTAACACTGGGCACATCTGATAGCTATGCAACTTTAGTTACCATTACCTTATTACCACCTTATTAAAATACAGAAATAATGTATAATAATGTATATTCTACAGTTTTTGTCAAATTAAAAATGCGTTATTAAAATATATATGGTTTATAAGTACAGTTATACAGAATACTGAATGTACCTTTAGTTGCTGGTTAAATGGTACAAATCTGTACTTCCTGCTGTTAGAAAAGCCAGATGGAACACTTCTGACCCTGTAAAGACCAATATTATACCTCTGAGGGTACATTTATGAAAAGTGTACCTTTGAGTACAAGACAGTACTTACATCGTACCTCTGTTTTTAGGGTGACATCAGTTTAAAGCCCTACAATAATTTGGACTACATGAAACACAGTGCTACATGAAGTCTCCTCCGGTTTGGAAGTGTTGTATCTGAAAGAGATCTCTCCATGGTTTCTGTATTGAACAGAAGGTATGTCACTATCAGAATCTTCAGATCACATGTTGGACCATAAGCAGTGAGACATTCTGAACTGGTGCTTGATTATGATCTTTATAGATCTGTAGCAGAAATAAAGTCTAGTATATAAGATACAGGTAGCAGCTTTTTAAAACAAGATAGATTTGAGCTCTCTGTTATGTTTTGTTGAGATACGGTTATTTTTCACAATAATGAATTATTTCAGATTTTGGCTGTAAAGTCATCAGCCATTGAAAAGCCTGCTATCATTAGTTTGGTAACAGCAAATCCATTTACTGCTGCAGCTTAATCCTTTCTGTGGCTCATATACTCAATGAATGTATTTACATGCACTTAATAATCTGATCATATTCGGTTTTCTGCAGAGAAACCGGAAGTTCCTAGGACTTTATGGACGTTTATATCCGGTCCTACTGTAGTCCTGGCAAACGCTCCCCAAAATACTTTAATAGGACGTTCAGTAATGTCTCTAAATAGCAACGCTGGGTCTGATCCCTTTAGAGAACAATCAGTAACAACCAAACTTTGGTAACCCATTTATTTCTCACAGTCAGTGCAGTAAGCTGATTTCCAACATTTCTGTTACTTCACTGGTTTGGACAAATTTTTCCTAGGAATTATGCAGCTGGACCTGTTGCTGATCATTAATAAAGACTTAAATTCTAGGAGAGCTTAATGTAAAGAGAACTCTGTATGATTCCACCCTAAACCACGTGTTCAAAAACCAAATATTTTACAACATAAAACCCTCAAAAGAGCAGACTAACATTTTAACAAGCCATTTGTTATTCTGCAAGCATCTTCAGACATCTTCTAGAGTTTAATGTAATGTCTGTAGGTGCCTGTACATATGTAGGTGATCAAATAATAGTATAGCTGTGAATTAAAAGTTTGGGAACAGCTCAGTGGCTGTTGGCTAATGGAAACAAAAGGGTTTGAATAGGGCTGGAAATGAATGGTACTTTATGAGGGGGAAGAAGGATGGAAAAAACTTGAATTCATTGAATGGTGTATCATAAACGGTGTCTCTGGTTTGAGCTGAAGTGTAGTTGATAGCCTTGTAATTTTCCATCTCATTGATTTCTAATGAGAGAAAATTCCAGAAAAATCCCCTTCTACGTGGAACCGTAAGAATACATCGTCAGATAACTTCTTAACACTACAGTCAACTTACTAGAATTGAACAATGTTAGATTAACTTTAACATTAACCAATGTCATGAACGTTTCTGGCAATAATGTGTCATTATCAGTGTGAGGGATAAGTCCCTGTGCAGACAGAGGAGAGAGCTGCTGAGTATGAGGGGAGTGAATGAGCGCGCGACTCATGATTTAAAAAGCGCTCACGTTCTAAAAGCGGCCGTTATTTTCAGCAGTCCGTTGGTGACGGTTTTCAGTACCAGATCATGTAAACCTGAAGTTTAGTGTGATGTGTTGATTATATATCCTCACTGCTGATGTGATGACATATAATGCAACTTTCTTTCATCCTCAATGCCAGAAGTGAACTGCTGAATAGCTTCTCGTCATTACGTAAAGTTTTACAGCTGTGAGGTAACCAGTATGCTAGCTACCTTGAACTATTAGCAGACTTAGCCACATAGCGAAACAGCAAGTGTTCCATACAGCGCCGGAGGTTACCGGTAATAATGTAGCTCCTTTCCGAGGTTAGCTAACGTAATAGGTTATGTAATACTGAAGTTACGTACTACATCTTCAAGCTGGTACAAATAATATTTGCCCAACGCTAATGCTAACCTATATTTGCGAGCATTAGCAAGTAGCTAGCAGTCACTAGTTAGAGTTGAGCTGTCTCTTCGGCAAACGTTTAAACACGTCGGTATAAATGATATTTTGAAATGCTCTAAACTTCTTCCAGTCTGAAGACAGGACTCATGAATTATTATAATTATTATTATATTTCAAATTTAAATTACCTATTGATTTGTAGGTAAAATTATTCAAATGTATTAAATGAATATATATATATTTTTCAACATGATATTTAATTATATATTATGGTGTCATTTTATTTCTGTGATGGACCAGGGTATTTTCTTGCCTTATGCCCAGTAAGCACTTGGACAGGCTCCAGCAACCACCCCACCCAGCCCCTCAAGCCCCACTACACGAGAAGGATGAGTGGCTTCGAAAACTAATCTATCCATTAATTTTAAAGTTCTAACTACATTAAATAAGCGTACTATGCTGTTAATACATAATTAAATTATTAAATTACATCATTACATTTGAATTCATTTATATATCCAAAGCCTGCTTAAATCACCAGAGACCAGAATAAAAAAAATTAACAAATTTGCTCCTAAAAGGAAAGAATCTGCATTAACACTTCTTAAAGATTTCTTAATTTTATTTTCAGGTATAGATTATAGATTTTAATTTTGGCACTAATTCCTCGTCATTTTTAGGAAACTCATAGAGGTGCCATGTGGTGAAGTGGTCCGCATCCAGGAAAGGGTCCTCTTTTTTTCTGGCTGAGGTGGAAACCTACAGGGGTAAAACAAGAAGAACATCAGTTCAAAGCCCTAGAAGAATCTGGACGAGTTGGACCACAAACAGAGCTTCATAGACCTGTAGCAGAATTATAAAGCCTATAGTCTAAAAGATACAGGTAGCCAGTGCAGCTCTTAAAACCAGAGAGATTTAAGCTCCCTTTTATGTTTTTGTTAGGATCTGAGTTGCTGTGTTGTTGTAGGCGATGGATTGTTTCCATAGGATCCCCAGTAAGAGGACCATTACAGTAATCAATTCTGCTTGGAGCAATTGAATGAAGAAGTTTCACTTCCAAAATTACACCACAAAGTACATTAACTCAACAATCAAAAATAAGAGACCAGATATTATATGAAGGCAGTATAGATAATAAACTTAAATTTACCTGAACAACCGGGATGGAGCGTGACAAATCAGGTGAATCTGTCCCAGCAGCATTTTTCAGTTTGGTCGCTGGTAAGGGTTTTAGACCAGTCATCATCATTCAGATCACTGACATCAGAATCTGCAGATCTTCCAAATTCTCAGAACAGGGTTCTCAGTCGTTCTTACTGACAGGTGAGTCCTGGTGTGCACTACAGTCCAGGTTTCAGGATGACTGCATTACAATTATGCACAAATTCCTCACCATGCTCAGGAAGATCAGAGAGGTGTCACACGAATAGATGGGCAGCATCCAAAGCAGAAGAGTCCTCTAAAGAACTTTGAGATGCGAGAAAGGACTCGCCGCTTCTTCTTTGGTCTGACCGCAGGGATGGAGTGTGACACATCAGATGAGTTTTCCTGGGCAGATTCAGCTGGTGGTTTTTCAGACCAGTCATCATCCCTCAGCTCACTGTTATCAGAATCAGCAGATCTGCCAAATTCTCTAATCAGTTCCTCAAGTTCATATGAGTCCATATCGCTGAGGCTAGACCGAGCACTCACGTTCGTTGGAACAGGGTTCTCGGCCTTTCCCCCTGAGAAGCTGAAATGCTGCTCTGAGTCTGAAGAAGAGATACTACATTCAGACAACCCCAGTGATGCGTCCTTCACAGAGTCTGTCTCTGGGGAAGAACTTCTTGGCTGAATGCATTCTAATGCGTAGTTATAGAAAGCATTCAGGATGGCATCGGCAATGTAACCAATAGTCCACTGGTCTGGGCAAGCTGCTCCCCTCATCCAGCAACCATCTGAAAGGCTCTCGCTTGCTTCTTTTACAATGCGAGAAATGGCGTTGTCCTCGTCTGGGAAAAGCCGTCCACCAAGTACCTGGGCTGTAATTTTGATCCTGGACATGATCTCTAGCTCCTCCATCATGGTTTTAGGCAGGCTGTCATAAAGGATGCCTGCAGGGACTCGAATATCAAAAGAGGACTTCAGGTCTTTGACCACCTCCTCAGCTGCAACCTCGATGACTCTGGGAGACACAGTTAGAATCTCAGAGTCAAATGAACCTCCCTCCTCGCCCTCCACTGACAACTTGGATGGAACAGTGTTGTCCTCCAAGTCAACCAGAGTTAGGACGCTACAGCATCTTCTGATGGGTGGTAGGGCCCTGGAAAAATGAGGTTCATGTTCCTCTGTTGATTCAGTGCTGAGGGGTGGTAGCCTGGATACGTCTTTTGCATCCGAATCTTCCATCTCTCTCCTTGTTGTCTTGTTGGAGGTGTGGGCACTCTTATGTTTACGCTTTCCACTCTAAGGACGCATACAAAAAAATGGAATATGGTTATTTTTCACAATAAAGAGTTTCTTATAGATTTTTGGTGGTTAGACATCAGCCACTGGAAACCCTGTCCTTATTATTTAGGTAACAGTATATCCATAAACTACTGCAGCTTCATCGTCTATGTGGCTCATATACTCAATGAGTGTTATTACATGCACTTAATAATCTGATCATATACTCCAGTTCGTAGATTAGATGCTAAATTTCGAATCTTCTACTCTGAACGTGACCTCGTGCAGTGCAGGATAAGCCTACAAATAATCGAATCTACTAGTTTAGCTTTAGTCCCAACACGTGATGACGAAAGAACGATGTTCGGGAGCCCGTTGTAAGCTTCGTGTAGGATTCAGATCGAAGAGAACTCTGGAAACGGTCTGGCTCGGTTCATCATAACTAATTGGAGCGATTCGATTGGACCGCCACCGCCTGTAAGCAGAGCCGGCCCTGACCAATGGGATGTGGGAGATTCCGGCTGCTGCCCCTCGGGTGGGAGTAACTCACGCTAACTCTCGCTAGCTAGCTAGCTAACTTTCTAATTCATCACTTCACATTCCCTCTGTCTTTGTCTTCTTTCGTTCTTTTCCTGTCGTTCTTTTCCCTAGCGATACCCGGGATCCCCTGTGAACCTACGGCCACAACGCCCAACCGCCCCACAGTCCCCCCGACATTCGCCGATAACCCCTCTGCTACGGCCCGGTTCTGCCTATTCTGGTTCTATTAGAAACTCGGACTCACCTTCTTAACGTTGTGTTCCGGATCCATTGTGCTGCTCAGATCAGTAACACGAATGAAGAAATTACAGTCAGCGCCCACTTTTATAACCTTCGGTATGACGTCACAAGGCCGTTCGCCGATACACGTAACCACGATAACAGTTGTTGCGCTCCGGTGTGCAACCATATATGTCTCTATACTTACAGTCACGCCTGTCCCAGTTACATTACACGGAGTTTCTAAGTTAGAGTTAATAAACACATCCTGTACAGAGAACACTCACATTAGATACACACTCACTGTTAATCTGATACATTTAACATGCAGGGACAAATAATTTAACATAAAATGTCACAAAATCCAGTTAAACAGGATTAATTTTGTGATATATATTGATTAATTATGTCACAATATGCTTTATGAACATATAGCGTATATTCTATATGTTTCAGAGTAGAAAGAGTACAATATTAATCTAATTTAAAATGACTCTGAAAGAATCAGCTAAATTTAAAAATAAAGGCGTTTAAGAATTTCTGACAGAAAACATTCCCTGGCCATTCTCCCACTGAAAGTTACTTTTTAAAGTTATTAAAAATAAAATAATAATAAGTATAAATGTATATTGATGGGTTACTGTGTGCACACACTTCATATATGTATATATGATGCCCTGGAGAACATTATTCCACCTGCAACATCATTCAGCATGCCCGGTTTGGTGGTGGGTCAGTAATGGTCTGGGGAGGCATATCACTGGAAGTATGCCCAGACCTCTACAGGCTACAGCACCCTGACACTGACTTCTATTAGGTATCGGGATGAAATTCTTGAACCCATTGTCCTGGGTTCCTCCTGGTGCACTAGTGCCTGGCCTGGCAGTTCTTGGAGGATACCTGGACCAACAGTGCACTGTGCAGCAGCAGATGAGCAATCGTCTTTGACTGTACATCTACAAGGTGGACCAGCAAGGTAGGAGTGTCTAACAGAGTGGACAGTGAATGGACACAGTGTTTAACACTCCAGTCGCACTGCTGTGTCTGAGCCACTCACACCGGCACCACACACACTAACACACCACCACCACCTCAGTGTCACTGCAGTGTTGATCCAACACCCACATAATACCTGACTAAGTGTTCCTGTATAGTAAGTGGAGCTTACCATCAATAGACAATAGATCAGTCATCAATGGTTGAGGTGGGTTTAATGTTATGGCTAATATATGTATTTATGTGTGTGTGTGTGTGTGTGTGTGTGTGTAATTAGGAATTATACTTGATAAGAATTTATATGATGTCTTATACTGTAGATTGCTGTAAATTAACCTGTTCTGAATGAATTTGGTTCATATCAGTATATGTTGATATTAAACCACTGACTCTATAGTCACTGGTTTAACCACGAACACTTTCGCCACCTAGAGGAGCCTGAGTGTCAAGACAGAACAGGAGAGACAGCTCTTATTAACATGCCTCATTTTCTCTCTCTCTCACACACACATACACCATCCATAGTCATCCAGACTCCCTCTTCTTAATGTAGCAAAATGAAAACTTCTGCTTTGGAACATCTGTTAAGGGATCAAGGGATACAAAAGTTGTGTCTCCCAGCTTTTCTATCTATTATGTTATGGGCAATGTCTTATACATGCACATTTATGTATATAGACAAATCTTCTTAACTCAGCTCTATTTATTTATTCTGATTAATGTATGTACATACTTCATAGAACCCTTTTATATGCACATAGACGCTTCTGTTATTTTAATGTATGTCATTTTGTGATTGATAGCTCCTCTGTAACCTCTGCCCTTTTTATTGTAATAATGTATGTCATACTTGTGCAATCTACTAATCGTGTCCTGTTATGTTCCATCTCATGCAGGTTAAATATTCTCACACAGTTCCTGCAAATTGTACGGTGGGAGTGGAGGTGGAATGACGCCAGGCCTTCTGAACATATGATGAGTGACAACAAACCATACTCTGTTACGTAGTTAAACAGCAGTCATGTTGGGCTTTTCATTATGAAACATGCGATGTTTCATCATATTTGATCAAGTAATGGACGACTTTTATAGTGAACTGAAAAAAAAATAGATAAAATCCTGAACAAATGTAAAACTGTACTCAAGGTTAATTGACCCAATTTCAGCTTTTTAGCTGAGGCAGCCAGGTTTTTAGTTCAAAGCTCCTGGTGCTTCATGCCGTCCCTGATGTGGGGCATCATAACAAGGCTCTGAGGGACTTTGGGGGAAGACATTACAGGTGCTCCAACTTATTTCACAGCGTAAATGAGGTTCCCTTTACTACCCCAAGCCAATCCTGAATGTTTTTGTCTCATCTGAATCCAGTCCCAGTCCAGCAAACTCCAGGTGCTTATGTTGGTGGTCAGATGGAAAAGAAGCTTTCTTCTGGCATGTACTCTAAATAGACTGCTAGGTGTAGGTTTGTGAGACCTGGTGAAGTCAAAATCTTGTACAGGGGTTGGACAATGAAACTGAAACACCTGTCATTTTAGTGTGGGAGGTCTCATGGCTAAATTGGACCAGCCTGGTGGCCAATCTTCATTAATTGCACAGTGCACCAGTAAGAGCAGAGTGTGAAGGTTCAGTTAGCAGGTAAGAGCACAGTTCTGCTCAAAATACTGCAATGCACACAACATTATGGGTGACATACCAGAGTTCAAAAGAGGACAAACTGTTGGTGCACGTCTTGCTGGCGCATCTGTGACCAAGACAGCAAGTCTTTGTGATGTATCAAGAGCCACGGTATCCAGGGTAATGTCAGCATACCACCAAGAAGGACGAACCACATCCAACAGGATTAACTGTGGACGCAAGAGGAAGCTGTCTGAAAGGGATGTTCGGGTGCTAACCCGGATTGTATCCAAAAAACATAAAACCACGGCTGCCCAAATGACGCCGTATTGGCCGCAAAAGGAGGCCCTACACCATACTAATAAATGATTATGGTCTAAAACCAGGTGTTTCAGTTTTATTGTCCAACCCCTGTAGCTCTCCACCTCTGCAATATCCTTTTCACTGTGCTTGAGTGCAAAATGCATGTGCATGTGAGGAAGAGCATTCCACAACAACGGGGTTGTGTTACTTGAAGAACTACACTGGTTCTTCAAATGTTCCACTTAAATAAAAGGGCTGAAATGTAAACAAAGTCATTCAGAGCGATTTGGTGCGAAATACACAGTTCTACAGAAATCTACTGAGTCGGAATTGTTCACCGTGGTTCTGAATAGTAAATAATTGGCTATATTTGTATTTTAGGCATCGCAAACCCTGGTTACCATCACCACCACAGCAAAGAAACTGTAGAAACCATCAGTAAATAGTCAGTATATCACGCCACATCAAACCACTCTGAATGACTGTTTACATCTAAAGGACTAAATTATTCAGCAAGTTTGAATTTGGGTGGAATTCCTCTTTAAGCCCGTTCACCAATTGATTAACTACTATAATGAGCATGCCCCAGGAGGAGGTCCATATATTCAAGGTAATACAGAAAGATGAGATGTTGCCAGTCCCTTGGCGCTTGTAATGAGAAGCTGCATCTTAAAACCCTCAGCGTCTGGTTCGGGTCAGGACCCTGGCCTCTGAATTTTGGATGCACTGTAGTTTATTAATTTTTCTGGAAGTCCAAAGAGCCCACTCCAAGAGAGGAAAAGCAAGCGCATGTAAAAGCACTTCAGCTGCTTGAATAGTGACTTCAGAGCAGAGATGTGAAATGTTCCCAAGCTGGAAAAAATACCTTTTTAGTAACGCTCTATGTGTGTGGCTGAAAAGATTTATTGAAACCCTCAATGTACCAAAACACAGTAGCAGCAAAAGTGGGATTTGCTAGGAGAAGTGGGAAAACCCACCGTATAGCCAGTCTTATCGCCAACAGACTTGGGATAAAGTGTCATGTATTACTACATTTTCACCATAGTATTTACCTACTAAGGCAGGTGAAGGCTGACAGCTAGTGGTGGATGTTAGTCAGGAGGCTTGGAAATGACACAGATGGCACATATCTGCAAAAAATTAACCAAGACCGTATGTACTGAACATCAGCCCAAGAGGCAAAATATACCCGGAAAGAGTAAAGGTGTCGATGAAAGTTAAGTTAATAAATAACTAAAGAAAATTTGCCATTGTATGACAGCCATGGATGGCTGTTTAAAGGAGCAATATGTAAAATGTGTCAGTTGATCCATTTTCCAATTAACTCAAATTTCCAACAGAACGGGAAGAAATGATCTTGTTGCACATACTTAGGTTAGATGAGCTCAGGACGTAAGCAGCATCATGGTAGAGTTAAGTCTGCCATCAAGCCAGCATGAGAAGGTGAGGACGTAGAATTGTTGCCCCGATGGCGTATTCTAAAACCTTATCATGTGAAAGTTCCTGCAGCCAGTTAAATCATTTACAACCAATAAAAGGAAGAGTAAACACATGACAGTGAGCATCACTGCCTGCTTACAACAAGAAACCACATTTATAAAGGTAGCAGCAAAACAAGAATTTACATTGGTGCTGCTTTCCACCACCAGCCACACCCTCTGAGAGTAAAGGAATGAAATGCGATCCTGAACTGAGAACACTTCATTTCATATTTTCAGTGTCAGAGCATGTAACATTGGGCATTTCCACTTCTTTTTGACATTCTGGCAATGCCTGATATTTCTGTCTATATACTTTTAACGATATCCAGCCTCATGAGGACACCTGTAGTTATTTTGACCATGTGTCGTGTCAGGCACCAACTGTAGAAATAAAGTCTCTGGTCCTTGCTGTCTCCTCCCTGATTATACTGTGCACCTCCATTATTTTCACTAATTTGTGAATTAAGATTTTTTTTAACCTGTTAATTTAGAATTTTTCCTGCAGCACTTTTTCTACATGAGGAAAAAAACCCACTTAATACAATGTTTGCTAATCACACATGTCCCAATCATTTACACTGAAAACTAACTGGAGACTGTTTTGTAATGTTTTATTGCCCCATAAAAGCATGTACAAACGTGTTGCATGTAACATGTATAGCATTGCGACTACAAACGGCCTCCTTCAATTTCCAACTGGCTGCACACAATCCACTATTAATGTTTCTGAGATCCTCCTAACTTATCATCTAAACGGGGCAGGTTTAATCCAGATTTGCTGCTAATCTTAGATTTCAGTACATCATCAAGGACATGGTTAAAACACCACAAAGCAGCACCGTTTCCATTCAGTATTTGCATTCTGTAATAATTAAACTTATTGAAATATTTAACATTTATTTGACATTATGGTCAAGATTAGTGACGATTTTGATAAATCTTTATAGGAAAATAAGCACATCCGCTCCTAGTCGCTCAGAAATAGGTTTGAAAGCAAGTCTACATTAAGTGCTGTGTAAGACGGAAGCCATTGATTGTTTAGTGCTCAGCCATTTGTTTTGGAATGAGAGCTGGAGCAATAGATGGGGGGGTGTGGGGATCCATTTCCTTTAGCCAAAGGTGGAATTGTTCCAGGCTACATTCGCCGCTTCCATGTCAAAAAAGTTTATGTAGATCCTGAAACACACAGTGAAGAGTTTGTTAAAACAGGAAGTCTGGATACACGGTTTAAATGGGTCCTATTATGCTCAGCTTTATTTGGGGGTCTACTGCCTTAGATCTTGAAGCTTCGTTCTTCCCAAAACACTCGCACACCCACATACTGTATATCCATATTTATCCTCTGCCTAAAATGCTCTGTTAGAGCTACTTTGTCTTAAAGCTCCGCCTCCCGACGAGCCCAGTGTAATTTCATTTGTCAACTCACATACTTTGTTCTGAATAGTGAATCGCCAGATTGGCACTCTCATGTACTTTGGGGTATACGACTATGCAGACCATTTACGTGTACAAAAAGCTACCATCTTACTAAATAAAGGAAAAGAAAAACCTGTAGATCGCCTTTAAAAAGATGAAGGAGAGCTAGAGATTTCATTTACAGGTGTATTAATAAAGCTCATGCAGTATGTTTACACAGGTTACACATCATTAATGTAATCCTTAATAAAGGTCTCTTGATGTTAATGACGAGGGATGCATGGATATGGGAGCTTTGGGCCGACACAGATAAGCAAAATGTATCTACCCAGGTTAGCATTGACATTTATAACTACAGGGTTACAAATGCAGTACATAACATTAAAAGCAAATATCTTAGCACGGTAGCTTAGTCTGTTCCTCTGTATGTTTGATTAACACATTACCCAAAAACCTCACTCCAATGTAAACATCTATCTGATGCTGAGATCTGTTGATAGTGATATGATTACAATATCATTGTGCATACCTGTTAATGCTTAACCAAGATGAATTAATAGCTTCCTATTTAATAAAAGAATATACCTGTATGCAAGAGTCAAATACCTGTCTGGTGAAATGCCAAGATGTTTGTTGAGTATGCCCATTATTAGTTTGGAATACTGCTTGTTCTGCGATCCTCCGATCTTTCCGATGCTATGGAGGGAGCAGAGAGCACAGGGATCCGATTTGCCCCCAAACATCATCATCTGGTCCGGGATGATGTGCACAGCGATGTACTAAAGCACACATAAGTAAACACACACACACACACACACACACACACAAATAATATACTCTAAAATTCATACAAGCAATAATACAGAGAATACACAGAGCCAAAAGAAATGGGCTAGTAATTATTAATCAGTAATCAGAATTACAGCCATATTTAATCTGCTACTCACACCATATGATGCCCTGTGGAACTCATGGTTCTACATAGAACCATTACCCTTACTAAACCCTCTTCACCCACATCTAATTACCACCAACTGGAAAAACCGGGTGGGGATAGGGTTAAAAACAGCATCTACACTCCTACACTGATCTTAGTTAGCTTGAACGTGACAGAGATGAGCAGGTCAATGGTGGTGGAAATGATACCAGGGCTGCTTAGTCCTGGAGATCTACAACCCCACAGTGTGTGTCTCCAACCCAAATCTAACACACCTGATGTAGGTCCATGACATTCGGGAACATCTGACTTTCACAGACAGGTGTGGTGATCTAAACTTCCCCATCTCTGTGACCAGGAATGGGCATCCCTATGTGATACTATCTCATGTCATTTCTGCCCTAACACCAATCCTCCATCACATCTACTGGTAATGAGGTGATGAACAGACTCATACTCTTACTGCTCTCTCATTAGGCCTACTTGCCACGAGGCTGAAGCTGGCTTTCTATTTCAATTGCCCGTTCCACCTTAAATGGCGCCTGAGCGACATAATGTAACCGCTGCACCATTTAAGGTGGAATGGGAAAATTCCACAGGAGGCTGGCGAAGCAGTAAGCTGACTTCAGCCCCGTCTACATGCATGCATGTAAGTATGTATTCATCCATACTCACGTTGGCGGGCTTCCCCGTCGCCTTGGCGAGCTCCTCGGTGAGTTGAGACAGCAGACCTGCAGGAACCGCATCCTTAGACACGTTTGTGTTCACCACGAACATCGGCATGATGACAGGTTCAGTGTTAAAACCGTACAAGATCAAAAGTTGTGCAGAACCGTTCCGGGCTGGTACCTCCTCCTTCTTCTCCTCTGGCGTCTGGACTTTAGAGTACAGCCTCGGTCTCCAAATCGCGCGAGAAAATGCGAGAATGGCTGAGTTCGCCGCCTAACGCTCTGCGAAGGAACTGCAGCCCTAGTTTCAAAGGGAAAGTCCACCGATTTTCCAAAAAAAAAAAAAGTATAATTAAATGGTGAAAATATGAACAAAGTCTTTCAGATTGGATTGGTGTGAAATGCTGGTGTCACAATACTAGTGATAGCAACCTTAATCTTTATTTATCTATCTACATTCATCATTAAAGGAATAGTTGCACAAATAGTGCATCAACCCACAGGAGGGGTAGTTTTGGCATCATGAGACATGCAAATGATGAATGTAAGCAAGGACGGGCTGTACCTGACTGATCCAACATGACTGCGGACATTCAGCGAGCAGTGATGCCATCCAGGAGCCACCATCCTGTTAGGGCTGTGTTCACAATACACCAGCACCACAATATAAAACGCAGAAGTAAAGTAGTAGTAGAATAAGGCTACCTTTATAAAGCGTTTATGAATGCTCAAAAAAAGAGTTTACTAATGCCTATTAATTAGGTCATAAACACCTTAATAATCATAATAAGCAGTTACTGACCAATCATTAATAAACAACACTGACCTGTTATTAGTCTAACAGTGAACAGACATGCTTGTTTAAGCTCAGATTCTGTTTTTTACTGATTTTACTTCATCTTTCAACCAATCCGCATAAACCCTGTCAGCTTCATTACATATACATATACATCATATGGAAGAGCAAATTTTTTTTTACTTTTTATTAATGGGTTATAACTGCTTATTAATACTTTGTAAAGTGTTTATGACCTAACTAATAACCAATAATAACATAAATCCAGTTATGTGAAGAACTGTATAACTATTTAAGGAGGATCAGGACATCTGAGCAGGTGGGCAGTGAAACGTGGACAGGATGTTAAGTTATTTAGCTAACATTAGTATCAGTTGTATCTACCCACCCTATATAAGTATAGAATATAAATAATAGATAAGAGACAAAAGTAAAGATAAAAGATGAGGATGCACAGATTTGCACAGGTAATAAGGTTTGTGTTTTTGTGTGTGTGGGTGTGTTTGCGCGTGTGTGTATGTTTGTGTGTGTGTGTGTGTGTGTTTGTGTGACACCCACTCTGGCCCTGTCTGCTGGGTTTCCTTACAACAACCACTCTGAAAGTCTGTGTTTATATTTCACTAGTAGAATTATACATAATTTGTTTTTAAATTTGATATAACTCCCGCTTAATTTGGCATGACCCCTCTTTTATTGTGGTGTGACTCCCCTTTAATTCATATTTCACATTAAATAGTTTGGTGGTAAAACGAGACCTACAGTAATATCCAGTCCCTAAACACCCCACTGGACTAGCACCAGTTCTGGAGAGACGGTGACGGCTGCTATAAACATATCCCATACATCACATATGGACATCTGTAAGAGTGATGCAGTTTCAAGAAATTATGCACTGTTTGTAGATGGCATGGAGTAACATTTGAGTACACTGTTTGTCTATACTAATCACACCTTTCACCTGTATTTATATATTAGTATTTAAGTCCAGGTCACCAAAGTAGGCATTGTCACAAAAAACACCGGACGTCTGGTCACCCTAGTCAATACGTCTTCTAGTCAACACTTGGCCCATAAGGTACTGACCTAAAGCTCCAGAGTGGGGGAATTTTAGGAAATAGACTAAATAAAATATTATAAACAACCAAGAGAAATAAAAGAATAGGGACTAGGCCTGAGATAAAATGAGTTAGTTGTTGTTTATGTTGTTGCTGACACTAAGAATTATTGACAGAACTAATTTACAGGATAGTGGAAGTAAGAAATTAAGTAAGAATAAAGAGTAAAGTGGACTCCTTCCTGGAAAGAGATAGATAGATAGATAGATAGATAGATAGATAGATAGATAGATAGATAGATAGATAGATAGATAGATAGATAGATAGATAGATACCAGGTACCTGGCAGCCAGGTACTATTAAATACAACAAATAAATGAGGTATAAAACAGACAGAGCACACAAAGTTCAGTGGAGATGCGTACACAGAATATGTAACATGAATGTGAGGTAAATAAAAAAGGAGTTGTAAATAAGTGACTTTGTATTTAAACTTATTTACTCAGTAATGGCATGAATTAAAATCTACAATCCTCCAAATGAAACATACCTAAGTAAAAGTAAAATTTAAGATTTAAAAACTACTGTATATATATATATATTATATATATATATATATATGTTTGGTGTAATCACTGTTTCTGTAGGAATGCTTTCTGTCATTTACGGTAAATAAATAAATAAAGTCCGCGCATGCGCACAAGCTGACGTCCGGAAACAATATTGTAGGCGAGAATGAAGAGCGCTTGAGTTGAGGAGGTGAACACAACGCGTAGCTCTCCGGCACCGTTTCCCCGATTTGTGTCTGAAATAAGAGCTTTAAAGGTCCATGTTTTGCGCGGTGGGTAGTTTGAGAGCTGTGGAGAGAGAGCCTCGGCGGTTGTGTGTTGGGTTTTGGTCTGTTTATATGGCGAAAGCGGAGGAGCAGCTGTGTGGTGTATTTTCCTCAGGGCTGCTAAGCTAAGTTACTCTATTTGTTCACTGGAGTGACAGCGGGTTATACCGGTGTGATAGTGCAGGCTCGGAGGCTGAACTACACCCGGGACTGGGCTTTAAGGGCCGGATAGCCTCTCGGACAGTAATGCTGAAGTCGACGTATCGCGTCAATATGAGAAATGTGAGTGACAGATTGGGAGATAAGGGTGATGGATTGAGGGACGAGGAGTGACTGAGTGTCACTTTATGTGAGGAAGCGTCAACTTTCAGGCTCGGGCTTCTTCAGTTCGGGTGTTTACCGAGGCAAGGTTGTGTGTTTTCCCTCCTAATAGGAACGACAGGCTAGTAAATCAGGTTATATGTGCCAACAGTGAGTTAGTCTGATTGAGAGACTGAAGTGTGGAACGATGGCGGACTCAGTGAAAACCTTTCAAGCCCACTTGACCGCCGTCATGGACAGCCTGGTCCGCGCGTCGGTGTGCGAGATCACCAAACTCTTCCAGGACACGGTGAACGACTACTTGGTGGAGATCTCTCTGAACAGGAAGGAAAATGAGGCCCTCAAGTTGCGTCTACGGCTGACCGAGAACAAACTGAGGAACGAGAGGAAGTATGGCATGGCCTGGGCTACGAACCGCCGAGCTGCTGGACTGCTGGCCTCGGACGACCCGGGGGCCAAGAAACGCAAAGTGGACACGAGTAAGGTCAACTCAGCTCATTGGCTGTGCCGTCCCGGTTACTTCTTCTTCTGTCTGTGCTTTTTAGCTTTCTGACAGCCAACATGGAGTGAGAGTAGCTGTAATGGCGACCCCACTCCTCCTCAGCTTTTCTCTTCTCTCTCTCCTCCTTTGCTCTCACTCTCTCTTACCGTCTCCCTCCCCCTCCTGATCTCCTCTCCTTTCCCTCTTCCCCTTTTCTTCCCTCCCCTCCCCTCCCCTTCCCTTCCCTCTCTCTCAGGATCCAAGCAGGGGAAGGAGTGGAGTGGTGGTGGTGGTGGTGGTGGTGGTGGTGCTGCTGCTGCTGCTGCTTCTGCTGCGTGGGAGGAGGGGGCCGGAGGAGCGAGGGAGGAGAGGAGGGACGTGTTCCGAGCCCATCTGCCAACTGCAGGAGAGGGAGAGGAGGAGGAGGAGGAGAGGAGACGTGTCTCCGGGGAGAGGAAGGAGGTGGCCGGGATTAAAGAGGAGGTGAGCAGCCAATCGGAGGAGAGGAAGCAGCTTGTGGGGAGAGAGAAGAGAGGGAAAGAGAGAGAAAGAAAGAAGGAGGGAGGGAGGGAGGCAAGGAGAGAGCATGTGAGTGCAAGACGGTGAGAAGGAGGGAGCTGGAGTAAAGACTGAGAGCTATGAAACAAAGCAGGAGCAGCAGAGAAGATGGCTCATTTCTGGAAGAGGTGCAGTCATTCAACCAAGTGCAACTTACAAAACACCCCACACACAGTCACTCCAGAATTTTCTCTCTCATCTGCAGCTCACAACTGATTTCAACACCTTTCCTTGTACTTGTTAGATGCAACCTACTTTTAATAGGAGGCGCCAGTGCGCAGGTGCTTCTGGTGTATCTGTGAGTCAGTGGGTTTTCCTTTTTGACCTCACGTACCGTGAAATGATTAACTGCGGTAATGAGCTGTGTGATGGAAATGCAGGAGACGAAGACTAGGCTCCAATCCACTGGAGTGTTTCTTTAAGGCTGAGATACATGATTTATAACAGACTTAAACCGTATTCAGTTATTGCCTCATATGTATTGTCATGCACTCTGTTGCTTTCTATCTCTGCTGGTTGGTGTGAGCAGGAGGAGGGCTACAGGTCAGATTCTCTGAGGCTGCTGCAGGAGGCGCTCCAGATGAGCCAGAGTGAGACCAGCTCTACCCACGGTGAGCACCGCAAGGCTGTGTGTGGGAGAGAAGGCAGGCGAGGCTTTATGAAGCTGTATGAGTGGTTTGTGCACAGTGGGGGAAGTAGAATCTAGCAGCTTTGTGCTTAACAGTGGAAATGGTTGCACTGTAGGACTCCTGCTAGGGTATTTTATTCCCATACAGACAGACATGCTGCTTCAGATCTAATTTTACAATGTAAATAAAACGACACATTTTTAGGAAGGGGGAAAAATTGTATGGCATATTTTAGCATATCTTTGCCTTGTTGCTATGTACCTGCCAGAGGGTAGTTCCAGAGGCCTAGCACAGTTTTGTGATTTCACTTTGTAAACACACACTAAACTCTCTGTGTATTTACTGCGGTGTATTTAGTCAGGTGTCTTTAGGTTGTTTGTCGGATGCCAGCAGGTGGCTTATAACAAATCGTTGTTTGATTGTTGTCCGTAGTCAGTGCAGTCTGTCTAGTACTGTTCGTCTGAGTCAGCGCATTTGTCTTCGCATAATGAATAGACAAAGCAAAGCACATAGCCACACTTTAAGCGATAGGAATAGGCATTTGATCTGTTATAACAATTTTTTAATAGTTACAAAATATTATTAACAACCTCTAAAGGTGCTCGGGTAACGCTTTAACATATAGCATGGAATACTCACTAGTTTCATGGACATGTTTTACTTCCTTATGATGTAATTATGAACATAATTATGAAGTGCATTTTAATTCAGTGTACAAACGTTCACTTGACGTTGGCACTGGTTAACTTTCACATTCTAGGTTTGGCTTAAAATACATTAAAAAAAATATTATATTTTGTACACTCCATTTTTGGCTATTTCCAACTTAGATTTCATGAAGGTGCATCCATTATATGCCTGCTGACCATCAGCTGTTCTCATGGTGTACTTCAGTATAGAGAGGCAATGGTAAAGTGATGGGTGGCTGATCATCAGTCAGACATAGTTGGCTCTTAAAGATGGCTTGGGGGCTTTTGACCAGCAATGTCACCAAACTAGGCTGGACTAAATTAGGTCCAGAGCTAAACCCCTGTAAGGTTTGTAACGTATATGTTTATGTTGAAATGTTCAGGGGAGCTGGATCCTGCCTCTGTCGGTTCGGGATCGGTTGCGGGCGAAGCGTGGGAGGAGCCACCTGCATTGTCAGCGGAACCTATGAACAGTGGGGATGAACTCAGTGGGCTTGAGACTGCTCTAAAAGCGGAACGAGAACGGGAGGAGGCAGGTCCTCCTACAGACACCCCTTCACAAGTCAGGGGCGGAGCTGAAGGTGTGGAATTTATTGGACTGGACGGTTTGTGCAGCTCCCAACAGGACGTTCCCCCTTCAACACACAAAGCAGAACCTGGCGAACTCTCTTCAGCTGCTGGGAGCCAAGACGATGATGAAGGAGAGGAGTCCGGCCAAGAAGGAGGCGACCCCTTGCATTTTTGTCCTCAGTGCGGTGGAGGCTTTAACTCCTCCTCCGACCTTGCAGAACACACCTGCCCATTGGGCGAGGAGCGGCCCTTTCAGTGTTCGGTTTGCGGCCGGGGTTTCAGTCACGCCTGGAGCTTGAAAAACCATGAGTGCGTGCAGGTGGGCGAGCAGCCACATCGTTGCGAACTCTGCGGCAAGCGCTTCACGCACTCACGCTCTCTGGAGCGCCATCAACTGGTGCACACGGGCGAACGACCCCACAGGTGCCCCCAGTGTGGACGCAGCTTCAGTCGCCTAGGCAACCTGGAGCGCCATCAGCGTATCCACACAGGCGAGAGGCCGTACGAGTGCGGCGCTTGTGGCAAGCGCTTCAGCCGTGTGGAGTACCTGAAGCGGCACCAGCAGATTCACAGTGGAGAGAGGGGTGAGAGGAACCCACTGCAGTGTGGCCACTGCAGCCAGACGTTCAGCGACACAGAGAACCTCAAACGGCATCAGTGCTTCTCCAGTGCTTGACGACCACAGCATGTACCCATAGAACTAATGCTCCATCCGGTCTTTAACCCTTTTAACTTTCATTTGTGAGTGGGTCCACACTTCAGTTCCTCATTCCTATAAACCTGATGATACCTTATTCATATTGCGTTACCTTCTGTGTATTTCCCAGACATGGATTAACCCTTCTGTCTAGAGCCTTTCACAGATACTTTAATCCAGTCTGACTTTCCTTGTGGCAAGTACTGTTCAGATGGAATTTGTTTTCCATGGGAAGGTGGAGGGCTGCCAGTTTACCAGCGGGTGTCTGCATTGTTAATCATTAAGTTGCATGGGATAGGAAATCTCTGCATAAATGCTAAAGATGTGAGCAGCTACTCAATTTATGGACTAAATTTACTCCACAGACAAATAGAAAACATGTCAAAACTTGCCATTGCTCCTTTACCCTTTATCCATCTGTCTATACAAATAAATGCACTCCATCATTTGCATTGCTATTAGCCAGGGAGCAGCCAACAATACTGCCTTCCTTTTATTTCAGCTTTTTCTGTAATTTACGAGTTATAATGTTCTGAATTGTACAGTTGTGGTAAGACAGTACATATAGTCTTTATTTTAGCTATTTTTAGAGTAAATGATTATTTTAGAGCCTCCATACTTAAACTCATATTGAGTATTGTGTTTTTACCCACATGTTGATTGGCACCGGATGAATATAACCTGTTGATATGGTCAGTTTTAGATTGGGAATGAGGTGCCAAAATTTTTGCTGACATGGGAGCGTATGTTCTGTACTAACGAGATCGCATGGCACAATTAGATAGGACTAAACCCACTGAATCAAATAAGCTGCATTATTTCCCTCTCCTCATGTAAAACCAATACAGTCTGAATAGTGCTTCAGAGAGGCAGGCACATAATTCTTGTTGATATAGCATAGTGTTCTTGCCCAGCAGTGTTGCATGTGGAGGGTACCCACCGTGCTTTACCCACTGCTACATTAAACCTGGTCTAGGTCTAAATTGCAGTGCTAGCGGTTTAGTGCTGTTGGAACTTCTTTTATACCAACACCTAATCCAGGCCTGGGAGACTCACTCTAGGGTTACTGGACCTCATTCACCAATTTTTTGAAAACCACTTACACAGTTTCCACTAAGATCAGACATTCAGTAATGTTTTCTTACATGGGTTTTCTGCACCCACTGAAGAGCACATAAATGTGAACAATCCTGTGGTTCAGAAACACGTCATGAATCTGACGTTGACTATTTATTAGAACCTTTTCCAAGAATAAAGGTAGGAAACACTTGGGATGTTATTGGTGAATGATGCCCTTTGTTCTTAGTCAACTAGCTCAATCCTAAGGCTTATTATCTGTTACCTACTATATACTTGTCTGTTCTGCTATACAAGCTGTTTGGTTACAGAACTGAGGAATAGGAGTCTGGACCCACTGAGGGATTCTTCAAGGGGTTAAAGAAGTATGAAATAGAACCTTACACATAAACCAATGAAGAACTATGTGACAAGACAGTCATCAACAGAGACTACACTATTTCTTGAGTATTATGATACAGTAAGGTCATGAGCACTCTCTGTTGTTCATTGTTCAGTATGCTACCTATACTCTTTCCACAACTAGAATTCGCCAGTTAAGGCCTCTTCCTGCGCTTTCTCATTCATATGAAGTAGAACCATAATAATTACAGGTGATCTTCAGCCATGAGTAGTCTGAATTCTGGTAGAATGATTTCAAAAGTAACCGAAACACTCATATACTTATCCCTCAAGCCCCAATCATCGCTACAAATCCAGAAAATAAACCTAGGCCCTCATCAGTGCTTCCGTCGTCATATCCGTGTAGATCTATCCACATACTGTACATCGAAGTTATATATTTTATCCATTTTCTTCAGTTATATATTTTATCCATTTTATTGGATTGTGCTTTAAGCAGGATCCTACAGGTCTTCAAGAAAGAACAAATGCATGTATACAGTAAGTTCTTTTCTCCGATTTTTTTTTATTTTGAACTAAACTGTGACCCAAGAGTTTTGAACCTAACTGTGTCTGGTTGTGTTGTTTTCTTTAAAACGGTGTCAAATCGTCTTTTGCTTTATAAACCGACATTAAGCTCAACGTTTTGTCTTGGCTCTTTTCATTGTACTATGTCCAGATTTAATATTCTCTGCGTTCTGGCAGACTTGAAATGGTGCTGTAGGCCAGGTTTGTGGAAGTATCAGTATTTCATTTTCTTTTTTTTCCTTCCTTTTCCCTCTTATTGTATCTAAAATAAATGATTTATTGCAGAACGGTATTGGCTCACAATATTTTATTTTAGCTTGTATTAAACTATTAATGAGATATTTTTAGCAAGTAGTTCTGTACCAACATTGATCCCAAATATATATATATATATATATATATATATATATATATATATATATATATGTATGTATATATATACACATAATATAATATAGAGGGGTTGGACAATGAAACTGAAACACCTGGTTTTAGACCACAATCATTTATTAGTATGGTGTAGGGCCTTTTGCGGCCAATACAGCGTCATTTGGGCAGCCGCGGTTTTATGTTTTTTGGATACAGTCCGGGTTAGCACCCGAACATCCCTTTCAGACAGCTTCCTCTTGCGTCCACAGTTAATCCTGTTGGATGTGGTTCGTCCTTCTTGGTGGTATGCTGACATTACCCTGGATACCGTGGCTCGTGATACATCACAAAGACTTGCTGTCTTGGTCACAGATGCGCCAGCAAGACGTGCACCAACAGTTTGTCCTCTTTTGAACTCTGGTATGTCACCCATAATGTTGTGTGCATTGCAGTATTTTGAGCAAAACTGTGCTCTTACCTGCTAACTGAACCTTCACACTCTGCTCTTACTGGTGCACTGTGCAATTAATGAAGATTGGCCACCAGGCTGGTCCAATTTAGCCATGAGACCTCCCACACTAAAATGACAGGTGTTTTAGTTTCATTGTCCAACCCCTGTGTATATATATAATAAGTGGTATAAATCCAAATTGGACAAAAATCTATGCACCAACAAAAACAATAAGCCAGTGTTGAATAGAATCATGCAATGAATCTGTAAAGAGACAGAAGAGTACTGTAAAAATACACTTCTTATAGAGTAGCTTATGCAATAATTAGGTAAAAATGTAATTATCATTCAACCAAACATGGCATTCGTAGCAGTAACACAAAGACGAACTACTAAGTCTTGCCTTTGTGCCGTTTAGCAGGAAAGTACTTTAAATGAATGTACAAGCTTATATTGCCTGGATAATACTGGAGGGTAAAGTATGTGTAGTTTGGCTTTGAAGTATGGAAACAAGTGCAGGGTGTATAGTAGGACTACGGGCCAGTTTCCCAGGTTCAAAATTCTCCATTAATACTAATTCACTTCCTTATTCAGCCCAAGATTAAACTTGATCCATGTCTGGGAAACCGGCACTAAAAGTATACTAGGGCTAGCAGTAGTAAAGAAGCCCAAAGTGAAATTGTTATAGAGCTGTTGTAGGGGCTGCTGCTGGTTTGAGGTGCGCTCGTGGTGCTGGGCGTTCTGATAGTGAAGTTGCACCGGCCTACGTTGTTCGCGTTGTCCACTGCAGAAATCTCCACATTTGTATCACAGCACGACGCAACAAAGTTTATCAAAGTCACGTTGTAGCCATTTTCATCCTTCTTAGCTGGCAAGAAGTTGAAGAAGGTCTGGTTGAAAAGCTTGTCTGTGATTTTGTAGGATGTATGGGGATACTTAATTCCAGTTCCGTTACCATCAGTCATGTGAAGTGTCACCTCCCACCAACCATCCCAACATGGAACTGGGCAGTCCAGACTTTCGCTCACCACGCGGCAGACTGGTGGAGTGACGTCTATGTCCTGCAGAAACATACACAATATTACATTCAGGTGTTTATTATCTAATAGTTCATGAACTTGTGAAGTGACAACACACTGTTCATCTTGGTCACGGTGACTCTAGACACGGATTCATTCTTCATCTCCACCAAAACAAAAGCGTGACTTGTCCCTCCATGACAGTCTGGCACAACACAGAAACCTTGTGAGGTTTTTGTAAAAGGGTCTAGTTCTGTTTCGGTGGAACAACTACATCAACCCAGTACAGAGACCAAGTCTTTGGCAAAGGAAAAACAGCCATCTGATGAAACTCTGGGTGATGAAGAGCCAGTGGAGGAGAGTTACCTGGCAGGCCACAGTTATTGGGCCTGTTATTGACACAAGTAGTAGAACTGCATCTTCTGATGAAGCCATACAGTGCTGTAAAATGTATTTGCCCCCTTAAAAATTTTATTTGTTTTTGCAAATTTGTCACTTAAATATTCAGATTGTAAAACAAATTAGAATTTCAGACAAAGATAACCTGAGTAAATACAAAATTTTGATTTGATTCATTAAGGGAAATGCACTATCCAAACCACAATGGGACACACGTCTTCCACAGGTTCCACTTTTGTCTCGTCAGTCCATAGTCTATTTTAAAATTTGTTTGATAATCTGAAACTTTTAAGTGCAACAAATATGCCAAAACAAAAGACATCTGTAAAGGTCAAATTCATTTACATAGCACTGTACACTTACAGGGGTTGGACAATGAAACTGAAACTCCTGTCATTTTAGTGTGGGAGGTCTCATGGCTAAATTGGACCAGCCTGGTGGCCAGTCTTCATTAATTGCACATTGCACCAGTAAGAGCAGAGGTAGGTTCCAGATTAGCAGGTAAGAGCACAAACAAAATTATGGGTGACATACCAGAGTTCAAAAAGAGGACAAACTATTTGGTGCACGTCTTGCTAGCGCATCTGTGACCAAGACAGCCAAGTCTTTGTGATGTAAATCAAGAGCCACGCTATCCAGGGTAATGTCAGCATACACCAGAAGACGAACCTCCACCAGCATCACGTAGTGACCTGGCCACTATCCTGCAAGAAGAATGGCTTAAAATCCCTCTGACCACTGTGCAGGACGCAGTATATGTCATTCCCAAGACCAACTGATGCTGTATTGGCTGCAAAAGGAGGCCCTACACCATACTAATAAATGATTGTGGTCTAAAACCAGGTGTTTCAGTTTCATTGTCCAACCCCTGTATATAATACACCCAGTATATTATACATGTTGTAGATGGCTTTAGTTGGATGTACTGTAGTAGCATATTTGACCATCTGAAAACTTGCCCAGTTTCCCAAAACACCGGCTGAAAGATTAAAGTGCTTATCTATCAAACTCTTCATTAATTTGTGGTCCTCATTTCTTCTAACGGACACAACAGTTAACCTCTCAGTCAGTTTAAGTATTTTCAGGTACCTGTACCATGGGGAAATGCCATGCAGCCTCTGGTGGTCCCGTGAGTCTTACTGTTCTGAACCCTGTGCACTGAGATTCATTGTTACACCACTGTTACACCACACGTTATTACACCACAGACTTCTGTTTTCACTTCCTCCTCTCTTGCTTTCTCTACCAACGGCCAAAGCTGGGCCAAAGTCCCAGGCCTGACTGTTTTGGTATTCTGATGTAGCAGCTCTCCAAATTTTGTCCTCGTGGAACAAAATATTAAATGTATAATAACCTGCTGTGGTTTTTCCCTGTCACTTGTGGATTCCAGCATTGTCTGTGCACTTCTGTGTCAGTGTACGTTATTGACTGCGAGATCCCCCTAAATCTCACACACTGCACCTTTAACCTCCAGCTTCTTATTCATATTTTTCAGTCCACCTTAAAATGGTGCAACTGTAACATTTGGCCAGTAGAGGGCAATATGTAACTAAAACAAAACTGTGCAAAAATAAGAGTGACTGCACGTGTCCTGAGGGACTGGATCCAGATGAATGGACCACCAGTTGATCTCACACTTAGACAATCAGAAGCATGACTTGTTTATCCTCACCGAGTGAACATGGAGTCTGCCAAGGCTGAGCTCTTGCTGTTTAATATGCTTCCTTGTTAGATGTTTTCCTGTGTGACCAATCAGCTTGTTAAATCTGGAATCTGATAGTCTAATCTGATACATAAAGTAGAGCTGGATTACATTAGTCGAGTTTATGTACATTTACCATGACCCTCACCCATCAACCAACACATGGTTGTACATTGAGAGCCCTGAAGGCCCAACTCTCTATTAGCACACAATGTGTGGAATCTTATATTAAGCTTCAATGCACAGATTAATACTTTATTATTACTATAATACTAAATTAATTCTATAATATATCCTACATATTATATGCCTAATTCAGTATAATGAATATGCCATGAACATGAACAGTGGCATGTTAGTACTGTGTCCCAGTGAAAATCACACATCAGCCTTTATGCACGAGACTGGATCAGTGTGTCGGCCTAACTCTAGAATACCAAACAGTCTGTTGAATCTGACACCAACACATGAAAAGAGATCTAATAGCCCATAAAAAGCATGAATTATGGGAAATATTACGGAGAGGATTTATGTTGTTTTGAATTTGACATATGAGAGGATTAAGGGAGAGGTAGCTATACTTTATAGCTACCTCTCTTACCTTTACTGCTTACCTTATGAAATCTTTTCTCTACATTATCAAACAGTCTATTGATTCTGACACGACTTATTGCACTTTATTAGCAGTTCCAGTAAGCCTGCCAGTAGAGCCTGCCTGCCAGTAGAGCCTCCCTGCCAGTAGAGCGTCCCTGCCAGTAGAGCGTCCCTGATGGCGCTAGTGAAAGTGCTGAATAACTGAATTTCAGGAATTCCATCTTGTGTTGGGTGATTCAGTGTTCTTTAAATAGGCTTGTTACAGTATTCCTTAAAAAGGCAAATATACAGCTTTTATTTCAGCACATTACTGTGACATGCCAAAAGTCATGGGTTATGTACAGTATCTCACAAAAGTGAGTACACGCCTCACATTTTTGTAAATATTTGATTATATCTTTTTTTAATGGGACAACACTGAAGATATGACACTTGGTGGTGTGTTTGGGGTCGGTATAATGTTGGGATATTGCCCTTTGGCCCAGTATCCGAAGGGAGAGGATCATTCTCTGCTTCAGTCTGTCAGAGTACATATTGGCATTCATGGTTCTCTCAATGAACCGTAGCTCCCCACAGTCGGCAGCACTCATGCAGGCCCAAAAAATGACACTCCCACCATCATACTTGACTGTAGGCAAGACACACTTGTCTTTGTACATCTCATCTGGTTGCTGCCACACACGCTTGACACCATCTGAACCAAATAAGTTCATCTTGGTCTCATCAGACCACCGGACACGGTCCCAGTAATCCATGTCCTAAGTCTGCTTGTCTTCAGCAAACTGCTTCTGGGCTTTCTTGTGCATCATGTTCCCATTCACACATGTGACAATAACGAGTCACACGACAGGGAGAGCCGTGAGTCTTACTGTTCTGAACCCTGTGCACTGAGATTCATTGTTACACCACTGTTACACCACACGTTATTACACCACAGACTTCTGTTTTCACTTCCTCCTCTCTTGCTTTCTCTACCAACGGCCAAAGCTGGGCCAAAGTCCCAGGCCTGACTGTTTTGGTATTCTGATGTAGCAGCTCTCCAAATTTTGTCCTCGTGGAACAAAATATAAAATGTATAATAACTTGCTGTGGTTTTTCCCTGTCACTTGTGGATTCCAGCATTGTCTGTGCACTTCTGTGTCAGTGTACGTTATTGACTGCGAGATCCCCCTAAATCTCACACACTGCACCTTTAACCTCCAGCTTCTTATTCATATTTTTCAGTCCACCTTAAAATGGTGCAACTGTAACATTTGGCCAGTAGAGGGCAATATGTAACTAAAACAAAACTGTGCAAAAATAAGAGTGACTGCACGTGTCCTGAGGGACTGGATCCAGATGAATGGACCACTAGTTGATCTCACACTTAGACAATCAGAAGCATGACTTGTTTATCCTCACCCAATGAACATGGAGTCTGCCAAGGCTGAGCTCTTGCTGTTTAAAATGCTTCCTTGTTAGATGTTTTCCTGTGTGACCAATCAGCTTGTTAAATCTGGAATCTGATAGTCTAATCTGATACATAAAGTAGAGCTGGATTACATTAGTCGAGTTTATGTACATTTACCATGACCCTCACCCATCAACCAACACATGGTTGTACATTGAGAGCCCTGAAGGCCCAACTCTCTATTAGCACACAATGTGTGGAATCTTATATTAAGCTTCAATGCACAGATTAATACTTTATTATTACTATAATACTAAATTAATTCTATAATATATCCTACATATTATATGCCTAATTCAGTATAATGAATATGCCATGAACATGAACAGTGGCATGTTAGTACTGTGTCCCAGTGAAAATCACACATCAGCCTTTATGCACGAGACTGGATCAGTGTGTCGGCCTAACTCTAGAATACCAAACAGTCTGTTGAATCTGACACCAACACATGAAAAGAGATCTAATAGCCCGTCAAAAGCATGAATTATGGGATATATTACGGAGAGGATTTATGTTGTTTTGAATTTGACATATGAGAGGATTAAGGGAGAGGTAGCTATACTTTATAGCTACCTCTCTTACCTTTACTGCTTACCTTATGAAATCTTTTCTCTACATTATCAAACAGTCTATTGATTCTGACACGACTTATTGCACTTTATTAGCAGTTCCAGTAAGCCTGCCAGTAGAGCCTGCCTGCCAGTAGAGCCTCCCTGCCAGTAGAGCGTCCCTGCCAGTAGAGCATCCCTGCCAGTAGAGCGTCCCTGATGGCGCTAGTGAAAGTGCTGAATAACTGAATTTCAGGAATTCCATCTTGTGTTGGGTGATTCAGTGTTCTTTAAATAGGCTTGTTACAGTATTCCTTAAAAAGGCAAATATACAGCTTTTATTTCAGCACATTACTGTGACATGCCAAAAGTCATGGGTTATGTACAGTATCTCACAAAAGTGAGTACACGCCTCACATTTTTGTAAATATTTGATTATATCTTTTTTTAATGGGACAACACTGAAGATATGACACTTAAAGGTGTGTTTGGGGTCGATATCATGTTGGGATCTTGCCCTTTGGCCCAGTATCCGAAGGGAGAGGATCATTCTCTGCTTCAGTCTGTCAGAGTACATATTGGCATTCATGGTTCTCTCAATAAACCGTAGCTCCCCACAGTCGGCAGCACTCATGCAGGGCCAAACCATGACACTCCCACCATCATGCTTGACTGTAGGCAAGACACACTTGTCCTTGTACTTTTCACCTGGTTGCCACCACACACGCTTGACACCATCTGAACCAAATAAGTTCATCTTGGTCTCATCAGACCACAGGACACGGTCCCAGTAATCCATGTGCTAAGTCTGCTTGTCTTCAGCAAACTGCTTCTGGGCTTTCTTGTGCATCATGTTCCCATTCACACATGTGACAATAACGAGTCACACGACAGGGAGAGAAATTGGCTAATTGACAGTTTGGCCATGTTTACTTAGGGAGGGACTCACTTTCGTGGCCAGCAGTTTAGTCATTGATGGCTGTGTGTTGAGTTATATTAAGGGCACCAGCTGTACACTGATTACCTTACAGTGTATCAAAGTGTCATATCTTCAGTGTTGTGCCATGAAAAGATCTATATGAAAAGAGGCGTGTAGTCACTTTTGTGAGAAACTGTATGTAAAGTATGTAAACTCATTATGAAGTGGTGTTATCTCGGATGACGGCTTGGGAATGCCCACATCTGTATGAGTTGTGAGATGTTAACTTGTGAGTGAGGTGGATCACGGGTACTGTCACTTCATAAGGAGTTTGTACACTGTTATCACATGACTTTTGGAATGTCAGTGTAATTGTAAAGAACAAATAATTTGCTGGGATCAAGCCTACTTGGGGTTAAAGACATCACATAGTGCTATGCCTCCAAAGGGAAAAAAACACAAATGGGGCTATTGGGGTTGAGATATATCTAGGATCAAACAAGGAGATGCCAGATCAGGTAGACTAATTATAAAATAATATTAAAATAATAAGATAATGTGACCACACAGCCATGCATTTCATTATTAGGGGCTCATCTTATACCTTCACATCACTTCAAATGAGTTCAATAGCCTTGCTAAAGTCCTGCCTCAGCTGGCTGTCAACCTCTGGGACTGTTGCTGCTGCCTTACCTGCACTTTGGTTCCATGCTGCTGCCTGTTGTTCCCTGTGCTGTTTCGCTGATGCAGCCTGTGCCTGTTTATCACTCTCATGTTCTGCTTCTTTCGTAAAAAGCTCTTATGCTGCCTCTTCCTGTTTATTGGTTTGCTGATGTTGTCATCCTCCCTAAAATGATCTCCCGTATTACTTTTCTTCAAGATCACAGAAATTTCCCATCACAGTGCGCAAATTGCAAAGCACAGAGACTAATTGTAGCGGGTATGCTAATAGTGGGGGATATACAATAGAATATATAGTATATCTATATACTGGTGATAGATCACAATTTATAAGATCTAATTTTGTCATAGTATAAAAAACACAGCACCATATGCATAGGAATGCTACTCCTAATGTTAGCAGTGCACCATCACGCTACTTCTTTATATGGGCGTAGAAGAATCTAATGATGGAGAACACTGCTATTATGTGGTAGGGGCTTAAAATGCAACATGAATGATCCACTGTCTGCCACAAATCATGACACAAAATATAATAACACAGTATGTTTGAGTGATGGATTATTGTTGAATTTGACTGTATGTTGGCTTTAGACTATTCTCCTGACACTCACAATGAAGTTTGTTGTGGTCACAGGGCAGCCTTCATGTCTAACGGAACACAGAGAATAACTTCACTGTGTGTACTTTAATATCAGCTAACTTGACCAGCTGGACGCTCCTGAAGACTTCAAACTGAAAAATGCAAAGTCCTCTTACCTCCATCAAAGCATCTGCTTCAAGCACAAAGCTCCAGATCAACAGCAAAAAACTGCACATTGTAAACGTGGTCATTCTGTTAGCTCTAAACGAGCTCCCGTTCGGGTCCCAGTAAGGCTTAAGAGTCGTTTCCCCAGGAAGGGTCAGTTCTGTAGACTCAATCCAACACAGTGGCACAACTGTTTAAAGAATACAGTGCTGGTCTTGGCTCCACCCACCTGTACATGTTGTGTCATGTTTTCTTGTGTGTGTGTGTGTGAGTGTGTGTGCGCATGTGTGTGTGCGGGTGTGTGTGCGTATGTGTCTGTGTGTGTGTGTAGGTGTGTGTGTGTGCGTCTGTGTGTCAGTGTGTGTGTGTGTGTGTAGGTGTGTGTGAGTGTCTGTGTGTGTGCGTGCATGTGTGTGTGTGCGCGCATGTGTGCGTATGTGTGTGTGCGCGCATGTGTGTGTGTGTGTGTGTGTGCATGTGTGTGTGTGTGTCTGTGTGTGCGTGTGTGTGTGTGTGTGTGTGTGTGTGTGTGTGTGTGTCTGTGTGTGTGTGTGTTTGTGTGTGTGTGTCTGTGTGTGTGTGTGTGTGTGTGTGTGTGTGTGTGTGTGTGTGTGTGTGTGTGTCTGTGTGTGTGTGTTTGTTTGTGTGTGTGTGTGTGTGTGTGTCTGTATGTGTGTGTGTGTGTGTGTGTGTGTGTGTGTGTGTGTGTCTGTGTGTGTGTGTGTCTGTGTATGTGTGTGTCTGTGTGTCTGTGTGTGTGTGTTTGTTTGTGTGTGTGTCTGTGTGTGTGTGTGTCTGTGTGTGTGTGTGTGTGTGTGTGTGTGTGTGTGTCTCTGTGTGTGTGTGTGTGTGTCTGTATGTGTGTGTGTGTGCGTGTGTGTGTGTGTCTGTGTGTGTGTGTGTGTGTGTGTGTGTGTGTGTGTGTGTGTGTGTGTGTGTGTGTGTGTGTGTGTGTGTGTGTGTCTGTGTGTGTGTGTGTGTGTGTGTGTGTGTGTGTGTGTGTGTGTGTGTGTGTGTGTGTGTGTGTGTGTGTGTGTGTGTGTGTGTGTGTGTGTGTGTCTGTGTGTGTGTGTGTGGGATGTTGTTTCTTTATTGTTTAAGAAAGTATATGTGCATATAAACCAGTCTCAAATAAGCCCTGCATTTCAAGTCATATGAAAAAATAAGCACAGTTAAATAGAGCAAAGGATTACTAAGTTACAAGGTTACTAGGATGACATCTTTGGGTGGGCATTTAAATAACGTGGGTGGGCAACAACGAACTAGTAAATAGGATAGAACAGTATGAGCAGGGTCAGGGAGCAGTGCCAGTATGCTGAACATGAGTAGTACATGCAGTGTCTGCATCACTCTCCCATACAGCATCTCCTTGTGTAAAGTGCGCCGAATGATGCACAGTGACTCCATCAGCAGCAAGATCATGTTGTAGGTCTTTGGTGCTGGTCTGTGGGTTGACTCTGACTGTTGGTTGACTCGAACATCCTTTGCTTCTGTTTATTCGATTTTTCTTGGTCTGCCACTTCGAGCCTTGACTTGAACTGTGCCTGTGGTCTTCCATTTTCTCACAATGTTTCTCACAGTGGAGACTGAAAGCTGAAATCTCTGAGATAGCTTTCTGTATCCTTCCCCTAAACCATGACGGTGAACAATCTTTGTTTTCAGGTCATTTGAAAGTTGTTTTGAGACTCCCATGCTGCGACTTTTCAGAGAAGATGCAAAGAGGAGAAAAACTTACAATTACCCCCCTTAAATACCCTTTCTCATAATTGGAGTCACCTGTGTATGGAGGTCAAGGGTCACTGAACTTATCAAAACAAATCTGAGTTCCAATAATTAGTTCTAAAGGTTTTGAAATCAATAAAATGACAACAGTGCCCCTAATTTATGCACCTGCCTACTTTTGTTTAACCAATTATTGCACACTTTCTGTAAATCGTATAACTTCATTTCACTTCTCAAATATCACTGTGTTAGTCCCCTATATGATATATGTAACGGAATTTTTTTATCCAAACAATCAATGCTTTATAAAGGTAAATCAGGAAAATGAACAACGCCGCCCAAACTTTTACACCCCACTGTATATATATATATACATACAGTATTTCTTTCTGTAATAATAAATTCCTGTAATGAATTATTTATAACTTGTCAGAATACGTATACAGTGTTCAGTACATACTTCTATGGTATGCAGTATGCAGTATAGTAGTGGGCCATTTCGACTACAGCCAGTGCGTGGACACAGTGCTTAAACGCTCCACCTGCACTGCTGTGTCTGATGATCCTATTTCAGGCTTGTGACTCACAGCAGCTGTGTATTTTAGTACTTAGCAATGCGGCTTCTTTCAACATTACTAAAATGTCTAACATGACTAAAATGTCGAGCACCTTTAACGAGTGTACCTTAAAATATAAGGTCAGAACAAAACAAGACTAAAACAATAGTGAAGTTGATTTATTTACTGTATGTTTCTGCAACATTGGTGCAAAACAATGATTGGCTCTGTTAATATAAGAACAAATACAATAACTGCGACTGGAATTAACTGTTCATAAGAAATGAAACACAATTCAAATAAATATTTTTCTTAGAATAAAAAAAAATGGCATTCATAGTTGAATATGAACATGAAGACAGACTGTAGGGGGGGTGGGGTAAAGTGCTTGCACGTGTAGTTGGCTTGTATGTACTGAAACAAGTGCATTAAGTGCTGGTAAGTGAACAGAACACTGAATGTGCACTAGAGCATTAGAGCTGTGAAGGCTAGCAGTAGCAAAGTCCTCCAGAGTGATTCAGTAACTCTAGGGCTGCTGGAGGGAGTTGAGCTGCGTGTGGTTGAGCTGCGTGTGGTTGAGCTGCGTGTGGTTGAGCTGCTTGCGGTTGAGCTGTGCCTGGTTGAGCTACATGTGGTTGAGCTGCTTGTGGTTGAACTGCTGGTAAGTTGAGGACCCCCTGTGGTGCTGGGCCGTCTGATGCTGAAGTCGCACCGGCCCACGTTGCTCTCTTTGTCCACTGCAGAAATCTCCACAGTGGTCACGCAGCAGGACGCACGATAGGTCAGCAAAGTTGCATTGTAGCCGTTTTCATCCTGAACCTGATCGATGATCGTGGTGGATGTCTCGTTGACGGGTCTGTCTGGGATGGTGATGGATATGCGAGGTGGCTGGAGCCCGGTGCCATTACCATCCGTCATGAGTAACCTCACCTCCCATGTAGCATTCCCACACAGGACAGGACAGTCCAGACTGTCATTCAGCACTCGACACACTGGAGGAGTGATATCAATGTCCTGCAGAAGACACACACACACACATATACATAACTATATGAACAATTTGGCAACAATTTACCTGTTTATGTTCTTGACATCTTCAGAAACTGAAACAGCTGATTGACCTCATTGTCTTTTAATTAATTCATTCTTAAATAATATTTTTATATAAAAATTTTTTTTATGTTTTCAACACTATTAAACCAAATAGAAGAAAATGCATGAAATGATTCTGATTGGTTAGTCCTGTACAGATTGACTTCAGATCACTGTCAGGACACTGGAATACTGTAAATTATGAATTACCTGATGAAGCTGTGTAATGAATGCAATATTAATCTAATTTCAGAATGTAATCTATTTATATCTTTTACACACATGCATTAAAATAAATCTTTGAAGTCCACAAAACAAAAAACAGTAACACATATCATGGACACATGGTCCCACAGCCACCAATCAGGGATCAGTCTCCAGATCACACTCTCCAGAATACTAATGCCTACCACCTGTTTGTCCAGCACTACACAAATGTGCAGAAGTGTGGTCTGTGTAGAGGATGTGTTTCTTTTATATATCCTGTTGTATTACTTACCCTTTGGATGACGGATAGACGAAGGAGGGCAAAGTTTGACTGACGAGTTTCTGTTGATTCAGCTTCTATGGTCACGACTGAGGTGGTCCCTGATGGGGTTCCAGTAGGAACAGATAGACTCAGCATGCCAGTAGCATTACCTGTTGAGTCTACATTTAAACTGAGACAAACAGATACACAATCAGCTCTAAACAGATACGGATCGAAGCCAGTACGTTTAAAATTAACAGACGGTCAAATCATATTCCTGAAATGAGTGAAATGTTTTTGTGTTTAATATGTATAAAAGAATATGCCAGGAATCTGCTACATATGAAGTGTTCAGTCAATTACCACAGTCAGCAACTGAGATACGTTTATCTGTACTGTTTAAGGTTTCTCCTCTTTTCCAAATTCTGGATTATTGTCTATAGTAATCAACCACATGATACAGATAGATAGATAGATAGATAGATAGATAGAGAGAGAGAGAGAGAGAGAGAGAGAGAGAGAGAGAGAATGCTGGAATACTCCTTTAATGAGCAAAATAAACTGTCTACTTTGTCTGTTCAGCTATTTACCTGTTATCAAATGCCGTCACAAATCTTTGATCATCCCGGGCACGTATACCGATCACACCCTCGATCCCGCGGGTTTCCACAGTGAAGGGGACAGATATGGGCTCACCTGGTACCAAAACGACTGATCTCTGGACCTGTTAAATTCAAGTACGGCAGCACAAAATCAACACCTAACCTGATGCATAATGTAACTATTATAATAATAATTTATTGATTTCCTGTCACAGCTTTCACTCCCGACCTGAAGTGTGATCTGCGATGCCTGGATCTGAGTGGTCGATTGCCTTTGGAATCGCCGGCCATCTGCCTCCTGCCCCATCAGCAGAAGAGTGAAGGGCACGTCTGGGAGGCGAGGTACTCTGGCAAGGTATGTCCCTTCTCTTAGTCTCGTTACACTAGAGTTCCTAAGAAGCTCTCCGTCTGCGCTGACCAGACCCAGTTCCACTCCAAACAGCATTTCAGCACCTGTTACTGTTACCAGGAGAGTTGCATTCTGACCTGAAACACACACACACACGCGCACACACACACACACACATACACACAAACACACATACACACACACAAACACAAACACGCACACAAAACCCCCCCCCCCCACACACACACACACACACAGAAAACACACACACAAACACACATACACACACACAAACACAAACACGCACACAAAAACCCACACACACACATACACACACACACACACACAAACACACACACGCAAAACAAACACACATACACACACACACACACATACACACACACACACACACACACACACACACACACACAAACAGAAAAACTTTTGAAATTGTTCGCCCAGTCTTCAGTAGGACACATTTACAAGTTGATTTTGGGTATTGATTTATGGGCTTGTATTGGACATTTTCAAAATTAAGTTATATACAACCATGTGAAAACCCTGTTACATCTGTGTGTGTGTTACATTGTGTGTTTACCTAACCAAATTTTCATCTTTGTAAAGTCTATAACTAACTAACTAACTAACTAACTAACTAACTAAACCATGTGTACATGGAATATAGTTTGTTGGTTAGATATTAGCTAATATGGTCATCTTTGCTAGTGTTAGTCTATGAAATCATCAGAATGGGAGTTTCTTGCATAAACTACAGCAGCCCTAGAGAAGTAAAGGCAGGCTTACCTGCAGGAGGCCGGGCTGATATCTCAGCAAATCCAGGATGTGGTCCATCAAACACCTCAACAAACTGGGACATTAAATTCAAAGTGCTCCGTCCTGTAGATTAACACATGTATGCTACTTATCCCACAGGGCTGAATCCATGATAAAATACATTACAGTGTTCAGGCACATATGCCTTTACATACCTGTAACTCTGAGAGAGTAATCCTGGGGAGATGTGATAGTGATCTGCCATCTGCCTGTAAGGTTCCCTTCATTCAGAGGCACCCGATATAGATTCCCCACTAGAAATACTGAAGCCAGAGGGCCTGCTCCAGGGGTGCTATTCTGAGAAACACCTGAAACGCAGTACTTATTGGTTAGCTGTGCAAGAGACCACCTTCATCTGGCCTGCTAATGTTCTGAGAACGATGGTCTGACCACTGCAGAGCCCACCCTTTAAGAGAAGCAGTCGTTTGGTCATAACTGTGTGAACCAGTGTGTGAGTTGATGCTTTAATGTGTGGGTTACCTGCAGGATTCTGCAAGGTGAAGTTGATTGACAGCCCTGTGATGTATAAGGTCATATTTTGAACTCTTGGATCCACCAAGAAGGAGAAGGTTTTGGTCTGTGAGGAGTCGACCTGGAGCAGAGTCACCTGGATGGATCAGAACCAGAATAAGCAACAAATGATGATGGAAAGACTGAAAAGCATGGCGTCAGATCACTGTCAAAACAAGGGAGCACAAAAACACAGAGTGAAATACATACACCTGTAAGGTTTAACATTTCTTGTGTGTAAATATCCCACCCATGGGCGCAAATGTGAAACCTGTGAAACATATTATATTTCATAATATGTTTTTTTTTTAATTGTCAAGTTTTGAATGGGGTGGTTTTGATAGTTTGGGGCCGGGCACATGGGCCAATTCGGTCAGCGAATCCTATTGCACCTGGTATTGTGACTGACCGCCCCCCCCTACAAAGTCAGACCAGAGTGATCTGACGCCGTTATGATGTTCTAAGACGACAGTGCATGAAAAATACCCTCTGTTTATGTTCACATGCACACGTGTGAGATACGTGCTCCTCACCAGTGAAGATGTAATAGAGTCTTTAATGATCGCAGTGGCCAGCGGAAGCGTGGCTTTGGTGACCTCGATAGCCTGTCCACCTGAGAGCTGAGCCAGCTGCTGGTAAAAGGAGTTAGCTGCGTTTGTCAATGCACTCCTCCTACTCCTTCTTCTACTTAGAGCATTAGTCAGCAAGAATGATACCTGTCACAGATAGACGGACAGACACACAAACAACAAACAAACAAACAAACAAACAAACAAACAAACAAACAAACAAACAAACACATGCAACATGCTGTTAATCAACCAGCAAAAAGATGGTCTTATATGTTTTGAACTGAGATCCCCCAAAAGGTTCTATTGTATCACCCAAAGACACTTGAATGAGCCCAAATGTATAAGAAGTGATATTTACACTCATCCTTAACAAAATACAAAAAGCTGCACCCAGAAGGAATCAACCCACAGGAATGAAACTTGTTGGCTTGATCAGACATTGTGAGACATGTGAGTGTTTTAGGTTCACGCTCTGCCATGCATGTGATGTAAGCAAGAATGGGTCTTATCGCTGTACCTGACTGACCCAACAGGAAGTAGTAATGCCCTTCATGAGTTATTAGTGCCAGCAGCCTCCTGTTAGTGACAGCATCATTGGCACACAGACCGTTACAATGACTGCCTTTAACACCAAGTCAACATCGCCAAAGACTGCAATGGTGTTGTGCCAGACTGTTATGGAATGGTTCAGAATGTCAGCGGGCCATCTTTGTGATCAGTCGCGCTTTTGTCATGGTTGGAGACGACACGTAGGGTGATTTTCCATGCACTCACCTTAGACCTTGTGCTTTCGATCAGGGACTTCACAGTGTCAAGCAGTTGCGTGTCTTTAGGAGGAGCATCAGTGAACACAAAGATGTCTGATAAGGGGGGTGCTGTTAGCAGGGCCAGCTGGTGGAGGTACATAAAAAGCATTCATGGAACAATAGAGAAATATAGAGATAGAGAATTAAATAACTGATAAAATAAAGACAGAAATAAATTTAACACAGTCACACACTTCACACTCTCTTACCTCTATTCCAGTTAAGCTTAACTCCGGAATGTCTCCACCTCCTGCAACTCTAATGCTGTTGACAGTCTGTTTCATTTCCTCTGGATCTGTGGTACTGGTCACTGGCCCCACAACTACACACATGCACTCATAAGTATATGCACTAACGCACATATTAATGCACATATTTCTTTATATTTTCTGTTTCTTAAACAGGAAAAATAAAAATATTTTTACAAGGCACTGTATTTACAAATACACACACCCACGCTCACACACACACACACACACACACACACACACACACACACACACACACACACACACACACACACACACACACACACACACACACACACACACACACACACACTCACACACACACACACATACACACACACACACACACACACTCACACTCACACTCACACACACACACACACACATACACACACACATACACACACACACACACATTCACACTAACCTGGATCATTGAATTCAACCAGGATGTACAAGGAAGGTTCGTTTGCAGTTCCAATGTTGTCATTAATGATTTGACTGGTGAGTTTCCGCACCTCTGCAATGTCATCACCCATGCTACCAGTAGTATCAATGACAAAACACACCACAGCAGAACGAGTAATACCCAACATACTGAAACAGAGAGTGAGAGAGAGAGAGAGAGAGAGAGAGAGAGAGAGAGAGAGAGAGAGAGAAAGAGAGATTCTTATTAATTCTTGTTAATATGAAGCTTTTAGCTGCTAAGTGATTTTGTTTATCATCTGGTTCAGCTTTCTGTAGCACTGGCCAGAACACCTCAATAATTAGCAGGACTGAGATTTATATTTCCTGCAGTGAGATCACAGCAAAAAGTAAATAACAAAAAGTAATCTGTGGATGATACGCCAAAGGTGATTTCCAAAGGATTCACTACATGACTATACACTACCTTCACCATGCTTCACAGATGTTGCTGTTTTTTATTTTTTGTTTGTTTTTTATTTTTACTTTTATGCATCATTTGAGGACAGCAGCTGCTGTTTACACTGTGTAAAAAAATCATGATGAATGAACCAACAAAAATTTCCCAAAATTGTTTGGGAAAAAAGTCTGGTTTCATTGACTTCTATTAAAATTACACACGTGGCCAAAATTGTTGGTACTCTCTGACATTGTTGGTCTCTGACATAACTTGAAAAAGACAAAAGTAATGATGAATAAAAAATGCACTAAAAATCAAGTGATAAATTAATAATTGCTTTTGAATTGTGGTTGCAATATGTGTGCTAGGGAAAGTTTTGGTGTAGTCTTGGTGTAAGTTTGCTTCATATGCATTAGGACGTAGGAGATTTCCTCTGTGTACCTGTTTTTTTTAGTGTATGTGTGAACATGTGTGCATACACAAGTGGGTGTATGTGGGTGTGTGTAGAGTTTTCTATGTATCTACAGTACAACCAGGAAATGGGAGTATACCGTAAGAACAGGGTGTTTCCAAATGCAGTGCGTAGGTCCTGCAGCAGGTTTTTGGTGGCTTCAGTTGCCGTGAAGGAGGCAACTAGATGAGGGTCAGTGCCATCCGGGGTCAGTTCACCACCACCAAAGTCCTTATTGATCCCACCCCTTGTGCTGTCACCATGGTTGCATTTACCTAAAAAAAAAAGAGAGGGAGAGAGAGAGAGAGAGAGAGAGAGAGAGAATACAAGATAACTCCAAGCTAGTTCCATCAGTAAACCCTGTGAACACTGTTTGGATGTGTTTAGTTGGTAGTACCTTGTGGTGTAAGGCTCACATATCCTGAGGTCAGTGTATTTGTGTTGAGTATCTGTGGTAGGATCACGTTAGGACACACCTTCATATCACAGTCATTACAGGTTGGGGTGTTTACACCTGGTAACATTAAACAGAATTATAAACTTCTTCCAATTATACTGTGACATACAGATATAATCACATCGGGTTACAAACAAATACCTGCAGTGTTCTGGAGCTGAAGGTCAGGGCGCAGTAAGTTAGGGTTAGGGTATTGGTTACCCAGCTCAAACCAGTTACTGTGACTGTAGAAATCCTGCAGACAGAAACGCATGAGCACAGAGAATGTTCAGCACACTGCAATGCTGTAGGATCAAAAATATGAAACATGGCCAAATGACATGTGGATATATGAATCTCACACCCACATGTGTTTGCAGAACATCTCTGTCCAAACCATGATCAGGGATGGATAATTGGCTAAGTCAGCAGGGTCAATAAAATTATGACGTTTCTTTTCAGCATTTGAATAAAAGTAGGTGTTACAGAGTAAACAACACAGTCAGACATATATATGTATGAATATACAACAACCATATATGATGATGCTCTGACTGACCTACACAGCAATGCAGGTGTGTAAACCTAATATTCAATCAATGTTTAGTCAGCTCACTGGCTGGTGTGTGGGAGTTCACCACTAGGGGGTGCTGATAGAAAGTAGGAAAAGGTCAGTGCCAAGAAAACCCTAAAGGCCCTTTCACACTGGTCACATTGCAGAATGCTGCTTAAACATCAAGTGAAACTGTGAAGTCAATTTGTAGAATACACTCATTATCTAGGATATACCTGTTTTCTACTGTGACTCTCTGTGGTCTTGATATGGCCTTTAATTTAACATACTAAGGACCAAGCTAAGGGTCTTAAAAGAATGAGTTTCTAATGTGTAGTCCCAGTGTGAGGTGGTCTCAAGCATGACAGTAGTTTAGCAACACCAACAGAATTTTGTCATTGTTATCTAAACTTGTGTCAGTGCTTGATTCAAACATGCTGGGTGCTGAGGAGAACTATTAGCTTATGATAACCACCAATACTCTGCTCGTTTGCATAAACACACACTAGGGGGCAGTGAGCACACTTGCTCAAAGCAGTGGGCAGCCCTATCCACAGCACCTGGGAAGCAGTTGGGGATTAGGTGCCAAGGGCACCTCAGTCGTTACTGCCGGTTCTTACATGTCTTTATCTGCCATAAAGACATTTCTTCTTACCTGGAGAGTATGGGTGACTGCCCCAAGTGCCCGTCTAGCTGCCTCAAAGTTTTCTTGCTGCAGGTTGGCTTTAACGATGGAAACGCCTTGAGTAATGATGTCACGCCCTCTTTCAATTTCTTCATCATTGAAGTGGTGGGCGGGCCTGAAGGCCTGGTCTCTGTCAATTAAAGAGTTCTCAGAAATAATCTCATTTAGCGCCTCCCTGAACTTTGACCCTGACAGACCTGCATCCCCCGACACACCTAAACACGCATACAGCAGGTTCTCTGGGTTCAGAAGGGCCTGTAAACACACACACGCCAAAGAAAATCAAACAAACATCCTCTTTTTTCTCAAATGACTGAATGGGTGGCCATATGTTAATATTGAGGATGGGTCAGGGTGATGATGAACAGGCTGTTTTGATCTTACTGGTTGATTAAAGGTTTGTCCCTTTATCTGTGCATCTTCTTTACACGCATCACTTCCTACTGCCAGCAGCGCATCCATTGTGATATCTTCATGGGTCAGACTCTCCAGGTCTGGTGATTGAATGGAAGGCAGAAATCCCTGGGAGCAGCCAATCAGGGCGCAGAGGAAGAGCAGCGGGTACATCATTTGTCCTGTTCGTGAAAAACAAAACAAGATAAAGCCTATAGAATCATATACAAAATCATACCGTCCTTATTTCAATGTGTGTTACCACTTAGTGAAGCTCTAAAAAGCAAGATCCAAAATTTATACTTTTACATTAACATTTTGAAATTTACAGTCATGTGACAAAATTAGGAGACTGTTAAATACACACATGGACAAAATTGTTGGTACCCTTCCTTTAAAGAAAGGAAAACCCACGTTGGTCACTGTATGGTCACCTGAAACTAACTAAAGTAATTATAAATAATAATGAATATGAATGTACAGAACATGAACTAATAAAAATCAGACATTGTTTTTGAATTTGTGGTTCCATAGAATCATGTTAAACAACAAACTAATGAAACTGGCCTGGACAAAATTCATGGTACCCCTAGAAAAGGCTAAAAGTATTTGATCATAGTGACCTATTAAACTAAGGTGTGTCCTGTAATTGGCATCACAGGTGTCTTCAAACTTGTAACCGGTCAGTCTGCCTATTTAAAAGGTGAAAAGTAGTCGCTGTGCCATTTGGTATTATGGTGTGTACCAGTGAACATGGACCACGGAAAGCTAAGAAAAGAGATGTCTGAGGAGATTAGAAAGAGAATTATAGAGAAGCAGCTGCACATATTATTCATAAGGTAAAGGTCTATGGGACTGTAGCCAAACTCCCTGGACGTGGCCACAAGAGGAACAATGATGATACTGAAGAGACAGATAATACGAATGGTAACCATAGAACCCATAACTATTACCAAAGAACTTAAAAGGTGAACCTCAAGGTCAAGGTACATCTATGTCAGATCACACCATTCTGCGCTAACTCAGCCACAGTGGATTTAATGGAAGATGATCGAGGAGGAAACCACTGGTGAAAACAACTCATAAAAAAGCAAGTCTGGAATTTGACAAAAGGCAGCTATCACAGGGTGTCTTGAATCTGTGCAGAGCACTATGAAAACTCAAGACTATTAAAGCATTTGGAAGCAAAATGTACTGCCCAGTCTCAGAAAGCTTGGTTTCTCCAAAAGGATAATGTCCCAAAACACACAGCTAAAACAGCCAAGAGTAGCTAAGAGCAAAGCACTGTGCTATTCTGAAATTACCTTCTATGAGCCCTGATCTAAATTCTATTGAACATCTGTGGAAGGAGCTGAAACATGCAGTCTGGAGAAGGCACCCTTTAAACCTGAGACAGCTGGAGCAGTTTGCTCATGGTGAGTTGCCCAAAATACCTGTGGACAGGTTCAGTCTCACTGAAAGTTACAGAAATTGCTTGATTGAATGGGTTGTGCAATAAAATATTAAGGGTGCTGTCATTTTTACTCAGGCCAGTTTAGTTATTTTGTTCAACCATAATTCAAAACCAGTGTCTGATTTTCATTAGTTTTTTATTTAGATTTTTATATAATATTACTTTTGCCAGTTTCAGGTTATTTCAGTGACCATTATTGGAAGGGTACCAACAATTTTGTGTGTGTAAATCTTTGTCTACACAATACATCTGCATTTTGAAACCTTCAGAGCGTATTTGGATCTTACGATGATGATGCAACTCATTACAACAAGCAACAACAAACCAAACTAAATGTGAGGTTTAAATAAGATGGACTCTAAATAAGATAGAACCCTTACTAGCAATGTTCTGGAGCTGATAGGGGGTACCTGGTTCTAATTCTAGGCACTTTGAGTAATAATACATATAGGGGTCTTCTAACCTTTTTCCTAAAATACAGTTTATATTAATTACATTGATTACACTCTATATTTGGGTTATTATTTATGTCTATGTTTTGTTATTGTTGACTGTAAGAACATGTTGCCATATTCTGTAACATTATGGTTCTAAACCTACTGGACATAGGTTATTAGGAACAGCTGTGGGGAAAAATGTGACTGCAGAGATTTTAACTGGTTTAGATATTTCTATATAGAATCAGAATTCTGATTCTGTTTCTATAACTGCTGACCTCCTGGGATTTTAGAGTGCAAAACACATTGATCCTTGAGGCGGATGTGCTACAACAGCAGAAGACCAATGTCGGGCTCCACTTCTGTCAGCCAAGATGAGAAAGCGAGGCAGCCGTGATCACAGTTGAAGACTGGAAAAGGCATTATCTGGTCTGATAAATCTAAATTTCTGCAGAGGAGCTCAGCTGGTCAAGTCAGAATTTGACACTAGCAGCATCCATAGACCCTATCTGGTTTGTGTGAGCAGTCCAGGCAGGTAGAGATGGTATAATGTTGTTGGGCATGTTTACTAATATTATGGTAAGTTAAATTAAAACTAAACAGATCAAGTGAAAAAGTTGGTTGTGTTATATTGGATCAACAATCATTGCTTTGTTTGAACAAGAAAGTCACTGAACTGTGTGGAAATATATTTTCATAAATTTAATTCAATTCAGTTTTTAGAGTGCTAAACTGCTCTTAGGAAGTCCTGTCTGACAGATTCTTCCTTCTGGTCAATGACTCTTTCCTGAGGTATGGATATCGGTAATTCACAATTACAGCACTGAGTTTTATTTACCTGTATTTTTCCAGTGTTTTCTGTGTTTCCTATAAAGGTACTTTTTATTCCATGCATCATTTTTATTGGTCAGAATTTCCTTGTTTGCTAACGGTAAGTCAGTTGCCTTGTAGCTGGCACATACCTAAACACAGTGTTTCCTCAAATACACACCCAACTTAGAAAGCATAATCAAATAAACAGCTCATTTAAAAAAGTGAGATGACATGGATTTAATACCAGGTCTCGAACCAACCTAGAAAAACCAGACACCAAAGAATAAATCAGAACTAATCCATGTTTAAATAGCATTCTCTAGTGTGTGCAGTGATGTTGGTAACTCTATAGTTCTTAGTGTGGTGCAGTACAGTGTCTTTTAGGTGCTTACATGTTTGTAAAGTGAGATAAATATGAACAGCTAAATAAAAGGTTAGTTTAGTTTTCACTGAAGAATATTGGATTTGTATTGGCCAGATTTAAAGAATAGCATTTCTTGTATTTTAAGAGAAGTGACATTTCTGATGATAACACAAGATAATAGATAACCAAATTATAGGATACATACAAAACTGCTGTTTTTTACACAGTGCGAGTAACAGGTCACTCAGTCTTATATGTGGGTAAAGATATATTAAGGGAATGTGGGAATAAACGCTGTATTGTCAGGGGAAAAAAACTGTCAAGCACAGCCTGTTTAAAATCAGTGGTTAATTAGATATTATCATACTCAATTTAGCATTAATATTCTCAATGACTGTATTTCCATGCACTTGATAATACCATAACTGAGGAAGGACAGATTTTGTCTGTAGATCAGTAAGGCAGTAACTGATTTTTTTGCAACCAGCCAATCAACTCACAGAATGAGGTGTGCTGTAAATGTAATGTAAAGTAAAACTCAAACTTCCTACCCTGAGTCACTTCACCCAAAATGTTAATTGTACATCATCTAGAGGCTGAGGAACATTTTAATAATATAAGCATATAGTTTCAGCATCACTCTAATAATTAATATTAATGCATTAGCATTTCAGTGCACGTCACTGAATATGGAGTATGACAGTCCTACCTTTAGAAAGATGATGATCAGGTGGTTTAATGCTGTCCTGATGATATTCAGAATTTCAGAAGTGGGTCTGTAGTCACACAGGGGACTGCCCTGTATTATATATACACGCACAAGGACATAACTGAGCATGCTCTGTAGCAATTAGGTGTTGCAGGAAAGTACAGGCGATGAGTTAATGATTAGCTGTGTATTACCGAGAGTCTTTTACCAGGAAACAAAAGCAAATGCTGAAAAGTAATAAAGAAATAAAGTAATAAGATAGATAGATAGATAGATAGATAGATAGATAGATAGATAGATAGATAGATAGATAGATAGATAGATAGATAGACAGATCCAGTAGCAGATATACAAAGTACACAGAAGTAACAACAGAAGCAAAAGATACAGATAAAGACAAAGATACAATATAAAGTATGAACGTATAAAAATAAAGTCCTTAGTGTCTGTGCAATGGAGGTCTAATCTAAGATGTTATTATATGACATCATAATACATGCACTCATGCATCATCATTTTTGTTTTTCAGGTTTTGAGATAAGTGTGAGATTTTTTATTGACTTTCAGTATCTGTTGTGAATCCCTTGGTGCAGCAATAACTGCAACTAAACATTTCCGGTAACTGTTGATCCATCTTGCACGTCAGCTTGAAGGAATTTTAGCCTATTGCCCCGTAACAAACAGCTTCATTTCTTTATGTTGATGGGTTTACTGCTATGAACTGCCTGCTTCAGGGCCTTTCACAACATTTCTTTTTTTCTTTGGCCTTGCCGTTTCTCATTTAAACCCAAAATATTTATATTTATTTGATCTCATTCATTCACTAAACATTGATCCAATAGCCTTCATTGTTCCGAAAGCTCGTTCATATAATCTTAAGCAAACTGCAGATGAGCAGCAATGTTCCTTTTGGAGAGCAGCAGTTTTCTCCTTGTAGCCCTACCATGCACACCATTGTTGGTCACTGTTCTCCTGATGGTCACTGTTCTCCTGACTCATGAACATTCACAGCCTTTTAAAGGCCTTTGGTTTGTTATGTAGGCTTTTCTTGTTTCCTCACAAACTATTACTTGCCCTGTTCTTGGGCTGATCTTTGTTGCTTGACCACTCCTACAGAGGGTAACGATGGTCTTAAATTTCCTCCATTCGTTCAAAAATCACTGTGGATAGTGATGTCCAAACTCAAACAGCCTGATGGGCATCAAAAACTCTTCTTTTGATGTTTCTGAGAAATCTCTTTTGTTCCTGCCATGATAAACTTCCACAAACATGTGAAGATCTGACTTTGACAAACCCCTCTTCTCCAACCCTTTATAATAAAACCGAGCGCCCACTTATTAAACCATTGATTTAAATACCTAATGTTTTTTTTCTTTTGTTTTTACCCCTAAGTTTTAAGTTTTAGGTCAAATTTATGCATAAATATAGAACATTCAAATAAGTTTACAAACATTTAAGCACCCCGTGTTTTAACATGCTGATTTTATTTAAATAATTCTTTTTACACAGCAAAAGGTTTTCTTAAAATACTGGCTATAAGTAGTAATAAGACCGAATTCATATTACAACAAATATGATAATCTGGCTTTGATTAACAGAACACTGTGAACATACAGTAAAAGTACAACATTATAATGTAATTAGTGCAATAATCCAGTGTTAAAAGGTCATTATTACAAAATACACCATACCTTAAAATTACATAATTCCCCATACTCACATAATACTATTACACAGTACTAGATGGCAATCAATAAATAATCAAAATTCTAATAAATCTATTTTTCTTAGGAAAAACAAAAAATATCATTAATAGTTGATTATGAACCTGAAGACAGACTGTAGTGCCTCCCCTATCGTTTTGGCAGGAAAGTTAAATTAATGATTTGTCAAGGTTATATGACCTAACCAACACTGGGGGGTAAGGTAAAGTGCTTGTACGTGTAGTTGGCTTGTATGTACTGAAACAAGTGCATTAAGTGCTGGTAAGTGAACAGAACGCTGAATGTGCACTAGAGCATTAGAGCTGTGAGGGCTAGCAGTAGTAAAGTCCTCCAGAGTGATTCAGTAACTCTAGGGCTGCTGGAGGGAGCTGTGGGGCTGATTTTGGAAGTTGAGCTGCTGGAGGGATGGGGAGCCCCCGTAGTGCTGGGCCGTCTGATGCTGAAGTCGCACCGGCCCACGTTGCTCTCTTTGTCCACTGCAGAAATTTCCACAGTGGTCACGCAGCAGGACGCACGATAGGTCAGCAAAGTTGCATTGTAGCCATTTTCATCCTGAACCTCATCGATGATCACGGTGTATGTCTCGTTGACAGGTCTGTCTGGGATGGTGACGGATATGCGAGGAGGCTGGAGCCCGGTGCCATTACCATCTGTCATGAGTAACGTCACCTCCCATGTAGCATTCCCACACGGGACAGGACAGTCCAGACTGTCATTCAGCACTCGACACACTGGAGGAGTGATATCAATGTCCTGCAGAACACACACACACACACTTATTGTCGTAATATTTAAAATATACAGCATAGTACACAGAAAAGTTTGTCTGACTTACCCTTTGGATAACGGATACACGTAGGAAGGCAAAGTTCGACTGACGAGTTTCAGTTGATTCAGCTTGTAAGGTCACCACTGAGGTGGTCCCTGATGGGGTTCCAGTGGGAACAGATAGACTCAGCATGCCAGTAGCATTACCTGTGGCATCTATGTTTAAACTGTAACAAACAGATACACAGTTAGCTTTAAGCAGATACAGATTAGCCAAGGACATTCAAAACAACAACACCTCAAATCATATCCATATTGTGTTTTGGATGCTGGTATGCTGACCTGCAAGAATGGAAGTTAACAAAGCTGACCACCAAAACCCAAATATTTTGGGTGTTGACACCAGTATGGAAGTCAACCAGCACAACCAAGCTGTAATGAGAGGCTAAACCAGCACCCACCACCCAGACCTGCATAAATACTATTTTTTTCCCAGCAGACAATAATTTTGATGTGCGGTGTAGTATTGCTGACGACCGACTAACTAGCTTACAGTAAAGGCCTTTTTCAGGTTTTAAGGTTAGCAATATGTTAACGATATTGCTATTGTTAGCCAAAGTCAGACATCTTGGTTGCAAAATGATCATCTCTACAAGACAAACTGCTTACTAACTACCTAAAAGCATCAAGGAACACAGTTCACCGCTTAGCTAATATGTTCAGAGGGTTTGGAGGCTATTAGGTTAGTTATTAGCCAGTTAAAGCTAATTTTAGCTACTGATGTCGAAGCTATCTGCCTAGCTAGCTAGACAATTAGCTTACTTATCTAATCTACAAAACAGCAAACTAGCAAAATAAAATACGTTAGCTAACTAGCTAATCTCACAAATGACTAGTTAACTGAACCATCTGACATTAGATTCTGGATTTTAATTCTGATTTAAGAGCTATGTACTTATAATTCTTTAAAATGCTGGGGATATCTAGCTTAGATTGCCATTCTCATACTGATGTTGCACAATAAAGTAATACAATAAAATTAAACCATTCAGGTGCTTATTTTTCCTAGCTGCATACAGTTGTTTACTACAGACAACAGTTTTGAAAAGGTGAATTTCTCTGTATGTTCCTGAAAAATGACAGAAATCCTGTTCACTAAATCACAATACAGTAGCAGGTGCTGCAATGGTTCTCCTTTGGCTTCTATTGTAAATGTTATAAATGAGTCAAGTTTTCTGCACTTCTTTAAATGCAGGTAAATTATTGTCTATGGTAACAGACCACATTCTTGAGATTCATACAAGCTACTATTTATTTGTCTGTTCAGCTCTTTACCTCCTACTAACTGCAGTCACAAATCGTTCATCATCCCGGGCACTGATACTGATGACACCCTCAATCCCACGGCTTTCCACAGTGAAGGGGACGGACATGGACTCACCTGGTACCAAAACAACCGATCTCTGAACCTGTCAGATTCAAGTATGACAGAGGATATCAGTAATTAATATGTTTTACACTCATATTCTCTTTTCCCTTTCCACCAATTTAACTCCTGACCTGCACTGTGATCTGTGATGCCTGGATCTGAGTTCTCGACTGCCTTCGGAATCGCTGGCCGTTTGCATCCTGCCCCATCAGCAGAAGAGTGAAGGGGACGTCTGGGAGGCGAGGTACTCTGGCAAGGAATGTCCCGTCTCTTAGTCTCGTTACACTAGAGTTCCTAAGAAGCTCTCCATCTGCGCTGACCAGACCCAGTTCCACTCCAGACAGCATTTCAGCACCTGTTACTGTTACCAGGAGAGTTGCATTTTGACCTGAAACACACAGAAAAGCTCTTTTCGTCATGTTTCAAAAATGATCTTCTCTCTATGAAAAACAATTACATTTTAAACTTATTTGTAATAATAATGTAATAAAAGATGCACAGCAGAGTTGATGGCCATCCCTAGCACTTATAAACTTCAACATATTCTCCTCTGGGACAAACTCATCATCAAAAGAACAGCTGCACCCAGAAGGAAGTGTGAGACTGCAGTGCTAATGGGAAGGAAGATAAAGGTCACCAGGAACAATAAATGACAATACATTTAGACTGATATGATCAATATTTATTGAGCTACACATACAGAAGTAGTGCCTCTCAGTATGGTGTCGGGCTGCCGTGTTTGCTAATGCAACATGTCAGACGTCTCGGCATGGAGTTGTAGAGTTTCCTAATCAAGTCCTGCGATAATCCCATGCATCTTGAATATTCTCACACAGTTCCAGAGGTTGACTCATGGAGGACATTACTGTTCACTGAATGTTCACCAATCGTGGGTGCTGTGTCAGTCAGGTACAGCGATAAGGCCCGTCCTTACTTATGTCACATGTGAGTGTGAAACTTAAATCATTCACATGACTCACAATGTCAAACCTACCCACCAAGTTTTATTGCTGTCTGTTGATTCCTTCTTTGTGCAGCTATTTGTGAAACATTGCTTTTGATGATGAGTGTCAATGGCATTTTTCTGCGGACGTTCAGGATTTATGTTTATAAGTTTAACAAAGTGAAAAACTCTATGGACTCTAGGACTTGTAGAGTGAGCGTAGGCTGACGTACCTGCAGGAGGCCGGGCTGATATCACAGCAAATCCAGGATGTGGTCCATCGAACACCTCAACAAACTGGGACATAAAATTCAAAGTGCTGCGTCCTGTAGATAAACACACGTATGCTACTTATCCCACAGGGCTAAATACATGATAAAATACACTACAGTGTTCAGGCACATATGCCTTTACATACCTGTAACTCTGAGAGAGTAATCCTGGGGAGATGTGATAGTGATCTGCCATCTGCCTGTAAGGTTCCCTTCATTCAGAGGCACCCGATATAGATTCCCCACTGGAAATACTGAAGCCAGAGGGCCTGCTTCAGGGGTGCTATTCTGAGACATACCTGGAATACAGTACTTATTGGTTAGCTGTGCAAGAGACCACCTTCATCTGGCCTGCTAATGTTCTGAGAACGATGGTCTGACCACTGCAGAGCCCACTCTTTAAGAGAAGCAGTCGTTTAGTCATAACTGTGTGAACCAGTGTGTGAGTTGATGCTATAATGTGTGGGTTACCTGCAGGATTCTGCAGGGTGAAGTTGATTGACAGCCCTGTGATGTATAAGGTCACATTACGAACTCTTGGATCCACCAAGAAGGAGAAGGTTTTGGTCTGTGAGGAGTCGACCTGGAGCAGAGTCACCTGGATGGATCAGAACCAGAATAAGCAACAAATGATGATGAGAAGACTGAAATGTTCTAAGACGACAGTGCATGAGAAATACCCTCTATTTGTGTTTACATACACATGTGATACATGTTCCTCACCAGTGAAGATGTAATAGAGTCTTCAATGATCGCAGTGGCCAGTGGAAGCGTGGCTTTGGTGACCTCGATAGCCTGTCCACCTGAGAGCTGAGCCAGCTGCTGGTAAATGGAGTTACCTGGGTTTGTCAATGCACTCCTCCTCCTCCTTCTACTGCTTAGAGCATTAGTCAGGAAGAATGATACCTGTCACAGATAGACAAACAAACACATCCAGCATGTTATTAGTCTAAAGGTAAAAGGAGTGACCTTTCCATCCCATCCCTCAGACGGCACTCAGTTACAAACCTGCATGGTTCTGTGATGGATGTGAGGAACACTTTGGCAACTATTGTCACTAGGAAATGTGGCTTGTGGTCTGTTAAGTCAGTCTTTCTGATTGTTTATGGAAAGAATAGTACATCTATCTATGTAGCACATTTTACTTATTAAAATACAGCTCGAGGTACAAAAAAACAGACCTTTTAGAAAAAGGAAAGAATTAATTTTAAAAAAGTAAGGAATAAAATAAATATAAAAATGATTAATAATTATTTTAAAAACATATTTTTAATGTGAGATTAAACGACTCTCGCTAAGTATGTTGCCAAAATTTTTCTGTTTTACTATTATTTATATTATTATTATTATTATTGTTATTATTTTTTTATAATTTATTTATTTATTTTTTTTGTTAGTTGTCAATAGATGTTTTGGAATATGTTTCTTATTATTATGTTTCGCATTATATGTGGAACAAGTGAATATTTCCTAAAACAATGAAGTTATAAAGTAAACCATCATAAATAGTGTTTTTTCACTGTTCTTAATTGAATACAGATAAAAAAAATCAAACACAGTCAAAAAAAAGAGACTAATTACTGGTTTCTGTTTTAATTGGGTTTTCACATACTGTCCCAACTTTATTTGGAGTTGGATTTAAAAATATATGGTTGTCTCTGATTTATAGGATAACACTCACACATATGGTACTTGTTGTTGGTTTCATATTGTTTCTCTGAAAACATGAGTGCTTTTTATATAGATACATGACTTTACGTATGATGTTCTCAGATGTTTTAGACAGTACTGTATAAGCTAAATAGGTCCTACAGCTCAGTAGCAGTGGGTAATTGTAACATACGATATCATCAATGTGGGTGATATTATTGGATAGTCATTCTGGATGACCATCCCACAATCCCTGAGAGACGATCTCGCTATAAGTACCGTTATTTTATTGTGTCAGCTGTTTATTACTTTACTCACCCTAGAACTGGTGCTTTGGATCAGTGAGTTCACAGTGTCACGGAGTTCTATGTCTTTAGGAGGGGCATCAGTGAACACAAAAATATCTGACGAGGGAGGTACGGTTCTGAGAGCCAGCTGGTTGGGGGTACATAAAAATATATTCATGAAACAGGAGAGAAAAATACACATCCAAAGAGATACAGATACAATCCACACATCTTCCACAGTCTCTCACCTCTATTCCAGATAAGCTTAACTCCGGAATGTCTCCACCTCCAGAGGGTCTAAGGTTGTTGACACTCTGTTTCATTTCCCTTGGATCTGTGGTACTGGTCACTGGTCCAACAGCTAGACACATAAGTATACAGGAGCATCATTTATTATGGCTCTAATTTCCTATTATCATTTCTAGAACAACATACTGAGTTACTGTACACCAACACACTCCTTACAGTACACTAACACATTACACTTACTGAGTTACTGTACACCAATACACTACTTACAGCACACTAACACATTACACTGAGTTGCACTGAGTTAAATGCTTTATTGAAAGTGTAATGCCTGTTTTTGACAATTATGTCCTAAAATGGAGGCCAAGTTCTGATTATTTTGCCACCAAATCCAAAAAAATGACATAGAAAATAGGATATATTTTCATTTACCGGTCTAATTTTAACAGCGCACACATTCACACTAACCTGGATCATTGAATTCAACCAGGATGTACAAGGAAGGTTCGTTTGCAGTTCCAATGTTGTTGTTAATGATTTCACTGGTGATTCTCCGCACCTCTGCAATGTCATCACCCATGCTACCAGTAGTATCAATGACAAAACACACCACAGCAGAACGAGTAATACCCAACATACTGAAACAGAGAGAGAGAGAGAGAGAGAGCGAGAGAGAGAGAGAGATTCTTGTTGACACATTATTCGACAAGCAGAAAAGATTACACATGTGATTACAACCATGCACTCCTTGAAAATCATCTGCACTACTATTTTAGTTCTATAATATTTTAGTCCTGTAATGCACATACTGATCCCAAATAAAACTGATCCCAAATAAAACTGATCCCAAATAAAACTGATCCCAAATAAAACTGATCCCAAATCAAACTGATCCCAAATAAAACAGAGTGGTGCTGTATATATTTATATTTATCTGTTGTATTGTATTCACTACATGACTATACACTACCTCCACCATGCTTCACAGATGTTGCTGTTTTTGTTTGTTTTTTATTTTTACTTTTATGCATCATTTGAGGACAGCAGCTGCTGTTTACACTGTGTAAAAAAAAATCATGATGAATGAACCAACAAAAATTTCCCCAAATTTTTTGGGAAAAAAGTCTGGTTTCATTGACTTCTATTAAAATTACACATGTGGACAAAATTGTTGGTACCCTTCTGTTAAAAAGAAAAACCCACAACGGTGTCTGACATAACTTGAAACAGACAAAAGTAATGATGAATAAAAAATGCCCTAAAAAATCAAGTAATAAATTAATAATTGCTTTTGAATTGTGGTTCCAATATGTGTGCTAGGGAAAGTTTTGGTGTAGTCTTTCTAAGTTTGCTTTATATGCATTAGGACGTAGGAGATTTCCTCTGTGTACCTGATTTTTTTTAGTGTATGTGTGAACAGGTGTGCATACACAAGTGGGTGTATGTGGGTGTGTGTAGAGTTTTCTATGTATCTACAGTACAACCAGGAAATGGGAGTATACCGTAAGAACAGGGTGTTTCCAAATGCAGTGCGTAGATCCTGCAGCAGGTTTTTGGTGGCTTCAGTTGCCGTGGAGGAGGCAACTAGATGAGGGTCAGTGCCATCCGGAGTCACTTCACCACCACCAAAGTCCTTATTGATCCCACCCCTTGTGCTGTCACCATGGTTACATTTACCTAAAAAAGAGAGAAAGAAAGAGAGAGAGAGAGAGAGAGAGAGAGAGAGAGAGAGAGAGAGAGAGAGAGAGAGAGAGAATACAAGATAACTCCAAGCTAGTTCCATCAGTAAACCCTGTGAACACTGTTTGTATGTGTTTAGTTGGTAGTACCTTGTGGTGTAAGGCTCACATATCCTGAGGTCAGTGTATTTGTGTTGAGTATCTGTGGTAGGATCACGTTAGGACACACCTTCATATCACAGTCATTACAGGTTGGGGTGTTTACACCTGGTAACATTAAACAGAATTATAAACTTCTTCCAATTATACTGTGACATACAGGTATAATTAGATACGGGCAGGCATAAAAATAAGGAGACAGGCCCAGACACACAAACACACACCTGCAATGTTCTGGAGCTGAAGGTCCGGGCGCAGTAAGTTAGGGTTGGGGAAAAAGTTTCCCAGCTCAAACCAGTCACTGTGACTGTAGAAATCCTGCAGGCAGTAAAACATGAGCCCAGAGAATTTTAGCATGCTGAAGAACTGTACTTGTTGAACCAAGAACCATCAGGTTCTTGGAGTGGGCCCTCTAGTAGAGCGGAAACTAGCATGTTGCAGAAGTGGTTTCTTAAGATATTGCCCCATTTGAATTGACTGACTTTACTATGACCCATTCTACTGCTAGTATTGTCTATGGTGACTTGTTACTAATGGGTGTGGCTGAAACAGACAAACCAATACAGACCCCGGTGTCATTCTTGGTCTAAGGACTGGCTAGGAGAAACATGTATGGGAACTCAAAGACAATAAACTATCACTGTCATCAAAACCTGACATTCCTCTTACCTGGAGAGTATGAGTGACTGCCCCAAGTGACCGTCTAGCTGCCTTCAAGTTGCCTCGCCTCAGGTTGGCTTTAACAATTGAAATGCCCTGAGTAATGACGTTCCGCCCACTTTCAATCGCTTCATCATTGAAGTGGAGGGAGGGAATGAAAGCCTGGTCTCTGTCAATGATAGTGTTTTCTCCAATAATCTCATTCAGGACCTCCCTGAACTTTGAGCCCGACAGATCTGCATCCTCCGACACATTTAGACAAGCATGCAGCAGGTTCTCTGGGCTCAGGAGGGCCTATAACAAACACAAAGCAGACACAAAAAGGAATTAAATCTAGATCCTTTATGTGTTTTGACAGATCTGATGGTACTGAAGGGCCCATATTCTGTTCCCTGAAGCCCACTAAGATTAATGTGTAGTATTAGTGGTTGGTGTGGCTCAGCGGTTGACACCTCTACCCACCAGGGCGCTACCACCTCATGTGGGAGACGGGGGTTTGAATCCCAGTCTAGGTAGCAAATGCTGAGCTGCACCAATAAGAGTCAAGACTACTAACACTGCAGTGGCCTACCTGTAATACAAATAACCTTTTAAGTTGCTCTGGATAAGAGCGTCAGCTAAATGCCTAAAATGTAGATTACCAAAATCAGGCAAATCATTTTTACATGATTTTCTTTCTGCCCTGAATTGTGCGGTCCAGGCCAAAATGTACTGAACATACTGCTAAGTTAGAAATGTAATCCCTGGGCACTTTGAAAAAACTGTTTTAAAGTTTATGGATTCTCTGGAAAGTTGAATTTTAATCCTACTGGTCGAATGAAGATCTGTCCCTCGTCCTGCGCTGCATCTCTGCAAGCGTCTGCTGCTACCTCTAGCAGGGCGTCCTCTGTGATATCAGTGTGACTACGACTGTCACTTGAAGGGGAGGGCAGAAATGACTGGGACCAGCCAATCAGGGCACAGAAGATGAACACCAGGTACGACATCTGTCCTGAAACCCAGAATCAGACAGTCCAGGAGGATCAAAATGGAACCACTATACAATAAAACTATCATACATACGATGAGATTTAGATGTAGAGAAAACAGAAGTGTGCAGTGGAAATGGTGCTGGTTGTTACTGAGTCACATGAATATATAAATCAGAACTTTAACATTTTCAGTGCTATTTTTTCAACTCAGTCTACCGGCCCCCTGTTTCCCATGTGCTATACTGCCATTCAGCGTTCAGGGTTTCCTGTAAATACATAATTTAGTTCCTGCTTCACATCTGTCAGTAAGAGTTTCCTTGTTTGTCAGTGACCTTGTGGTTGACAACCAAACACACACACACACACACACACACACACACACACACACACACACACACACACACACACACACAACCTATTTGTATGTAACAGAGTTAATATAATTATTATATAACAGTTTTACTGTAATCTATTAGTACATAGCAGTTTTACTATAATCTATTAGTATATAACAGTTTTAAAATAGTCTATTACATATAAAATAATCAATTACCTATAATCTATCTACTACAGTAAACAGTTTTACTGTAATCTATTAGTCTATATCAGTTTTATTGGAATCTTTTAGTCTATAACAGTTTTACTATAATTTATTAGTCTAAAACAGTTTTACTGTAATCTATTAGTCTATAACAGTTTTACTGTAATCTATTAGTATATAACAGTTTTAAAATAGTCTATTACATATAAAATAATCTATTACCTATAATCTATCTACTACAGTAAACAGTTTTACTGTAATCTATTAGTCTATAACAGTTTTACTGTAATCTATTAGTCTATATCAGTTTTACTGTAATCTATTAGTCTATAACAGTTTTACTGTAATCTATTAGTCTATAACAGTTTTACTGTAATCTATTAGTATATAACAGTTTTAAAATAGTCTATTACATATAAAATAATCTATTACCTATAATCTATCTACTACAGTAAACAGTTTTACTCTAATCTATTAGTCTATAACAGTTTTACTGTAATCTATTAGTCTATAACAGTTTTATTGGAATCTATTAGTCTATAACAGTTTTACTGTAATCTATTAATCTATATCAGTTTTATTGGAATCTATTAGTCTATAACAGTTTTACTGTAATCTATTAGTCTATATCAGTTTTACTGTAATCTATTAGTCTATATCAGTTTTATTGGAATCTATTAGTCTATAACAGTTTTACTGTAATCTATTAATCTATATCAGTTTTATTGGAATCTATTAGTCTATAACAGTTTTACTGTAATCTATTAGTCTATATCAATTTTATTGTAATCTATTAGTCTATATCAATTTTACTGTAATCTATTAGTCTATATCAATTTTACTGTAATCTATTAGTCTATAACAGTTTTACTGTGTTCTATTAGTATGTAACAGTTTTACTGTAATCTATTAGTCTATAACAGTTTTACTGTAATCTATTAGTCTATAACAGTTTTACTGTAATCTATTAGTCTTTTACTCAATTTTACTCTAAATCTATTAATCTGTTAGTGAATAACAGTTTTACTATAATCTATTAGTATATAACAGTTTTAAAATAATCTATTACCTATAATCTATCTACTACAGTAAACAGTTTTACTGTAATCTATTAGTCTATATCAGTTTTACTGTAATCTATTAGTCTATAACAGTTTTATTGGAATCTATTAGTCTAAACCAGTTTTATTGGAATCTGTTAGTGAATAACAGTTTTACTATAATCTATTACATATAATCTATCTACTACAGTACACAGTGTTACTGTAATCTATTAGTCTAAAACAGTTTTACTATAATCTATTAGTCTATATCAGTTTTACTATAATCTATTAGTCTATAACAGTTTTACTGTAATCTATTAGTCTATAACAGTTTTACTGTAATCTATTAGTATATAACAGTTTTACTGTAATCTATAAGTCTATAACAGTTTTACTGTAATCTATTAGTATATAACAGTTTTAAAATAGTCTATTACATATAAAATAATCTATTACCTATAATCTATCTACTACAGTAAACAGTTTTACTGTAATCTATTAGTCTATAACAGTTTTACTGTAATCTATTAGTCTATAACAGTTTTACTGTGTTCTATTAGTATGTAACAGTTTTACTGTAATCTATTAGTCTAAAACAGTTTTATTGGAATCTGTTAGTGAATAACAGTTTTACTATAATCTATTAGTATATAACAGTTTTAAAATAATCTATTACCTATAATCTATCTACTACAGTAAACAGTTTTACTGTAATCTATTAGTCTATATCAGTTTTACTGTAATCTATTAGTCTATAACAGTTTTATTGGAATCTATTAGTCTAAACCAGTTTTATTGGAATCTGTTAGTGAATAACAGTTTTACTATAATCTATTACATATAATCTATCTACTACAGTACACAGTGTTACTGTAATCTATTAGTCTAAAACAGTTTTACTATAATCTATTAGTCTATATCAGTTTTACTATAATCTATTAGTCTAAAACAGTTTTACTGTAATCTATTAGTCTATAACAGTTTTACTGTAATCTATTAGTCTATAACAGTTTAAATAAGATATAGAGGCTAATTCAGAGAAAAACAACACTTTCTATTTTGGAAACTAATAATATACTGATTTGACATAATTAATTTGCTCAAAGTGGTTATTTGAATACCCTTATTACAATCTGTCTGTGCAAGTCACTGACAATGTAGAGTATGTAGAGAGTTCCTACCTTTTGAAAGATAAGGATTAAGCTGAAGATCAGACGTTCAGATTGTTCAATGCTCTTCTGATCGTGCTCAGAATTTCTCTTTGAGTGAGTCTGAATGTAGTGACACATGGAGCAGTCCTTTATATTTATATGCTGACAGGGACATAACTAAGCATGCTTTGTAACAATTGGGTGTGGCCCAGGTGCTAAAACAGGAAAGAGGGTTCTGTTTGGTACACTGAATTCTCATTACATTGATTATCTGCAATTAACCGACATTAGTTATGGTGACTTCCTGATAAGGTGATACGCCTCATGCACAAACTAGTTTGGCTATCCTGGAATGACACATCATAACACGACATCACGACTTCCTATGAATCCACACAGATATACCACATTTCTTGGCTGGATTGACTATGACAAAAAAAAAACACAAGAGAATTCACAGAGCTGGGACTAAACAGCAGTCTGGCAATAAGAAAACCACTGGCTAGTGGTCAAAGGCCACCCATCATTTATTTAGAATGACCATTAAATAGAAGAAGATATTCTGGGATTTTAGATACAGACATTGCACTTGTATAAGGAAGAGGAAGGTTAAATAAAAAAAATCATAAACTATTGAAAAACTCGACATTTTTTTAGTTCAAAAAATGATTAAAACCTACAGAGAAAATGAGACCCCTAACAACTACCTGAAAGACCTGCTAGACCACCAAAGCTGTTCCCATTAGATAAGAAGCACTTCTTTCAAAGATTTCATTACTGATACAGAGGAGAAAATACAGCTCCACTCTAGCTTCAGATTTAAATACACACTTAGGTGTTTCTGCCCAGAAGACACCACAACGATATGAAAGTGAAAGGATGTGTAGCTGTTGAAGAAACTCCTCACTGAGAAAAGGAGACACACACATCAAACAAAGAAGCTACTGGTGTTCTCAGAACAATGCACTGACCACCCCAGAGCCCAGACTTCAGCATCTCTAATTGTGATTTAGAGGTATGGCATACAGGGGTTGGACAATGAAACTGAAACACCTGTCATTGTGAGTGTGAAGGTTCAGTTAGCAGGTAAGAGCACAGTTTTGCTCAAAATATTGCAATGCACACAACATTATGGGTGACATACCAGAGTTCAAAAGAGGACAGATTGTTGGTGCACGTCTTGCTGGCGCATCTGTGACCAAGACAGCAAGTCTTTGTGATGTATCAAGACACCATACTAATAAATGACTGTGGTCTAAAACCAGGTGTTTCAGTTTCACTGTCCAACCCCTGTAACTTCCCTGCAGATTTCTTTGACAGTGAGAGTCCTGAAAAGAATAGAGGCTGTAATTCAGTGACCACACTAAAAACTGAATCTGGCATCATATTTAGTTAAAGAAGGCTTCGGGATGGTTTCATGTTAATATATGCTTTCGGCTTTCTCTATATCCTGAAACCTAAACGTCTTGTACAGAATGGCCGTTTGACTGGACACTGAGTGAATGAAGGGTGGTCTCAATCCTTTGTACAGTGTTGTATATTTCAGGACTACTGGGGATCATTTTGCCGTAATTTGATTGACACATTACATGAGAAGTACCAAACAACTTCCAGTTCCATTCTAGAGTCCAATTTTATAGGTGAGGACATATTATACACAGGTTCCTATTAAACAGCAACACTCTCATTGTGCGTCACCTGTGGTGTCTTTTCCTGCTTCCTCATTGCTAAATTCTCCAAAAGCACTTAGATGAACAATAAAAATCATCAGTCCAAAAACAAGTGTTGTTTGTGGTGTTTGGCTTTTCCATTATGCACAGAGATTTCCTAAATAGCCCTTAACCTTTTAAAGACATTATGCGCTGTAGCCACCGTTTGTCTTTGCAAGAATCTAATTTTTAAAATGTTAGAAGTTTTTCTGATGCTGATTGGTGAAGTAGTGAGCCTTGATCGATGCTCACTCGACCTTTCTTGGATGCCTTGTTTCATATTCAATCATAATTCCATCACCTGTTTATGATGATGTTGAGCATTTCCCAATGTCCCTAGTCCTAAACTGACCCTACTCCAATTTTTTTAAGATGTTATTGCAGACATGTGTTTCAGAATGAGTGAATATTTCTATAAGCATTTGTACAGTGTTGTATATATCAGGACTACTGAGGGGCTTATTTAGAAGGTTATCAGTATTTAGCCATGATATACACCCACTAATTCCTTTATTCTGGATCCACACTCGTCGATTTTTTCCCCTCACCTTCCATACAGATGCACTTTGTGGTTCGACAGTTACAGACTGTAGTCCATATGTTTCTCTGTATACTTTGTTACCCTGTTCTTTAAAAGTCAGGACCCCCACAAGGCCACCACAGAGCAGGGATTATGTGGATGGTGGGTTATACTCAGCACTCTAATGACACTGACATGGAGGTAGTGTGTTAGTGTGTGTTGTGCTGGTGTTAGTGGATCACACCATGTGAGTGGATCACACCACCATGTCAGTTTCACTCTTGTACAGAATGGCCATTTGAGTGGAAATTGAGTGAACGAAGGGTGGTCTCAATCTTTTGTACCATGCTGTGTATACTGGGGATCATTTTGCCATAATTTGGTTGACTATTTATATTATGGGTATCAAACAATTTCCAGTTCCAATTTAGGTGAGGACTTACCATACACAGGCTCCTTTTAAACAGCAACACTGTGTCTCATTGTGCGTCATCTGTGGTGTCTTTTCCTGCTTCCTTATTGCTGAATTTTACAAATCGTCCAAGTCCAAGTAGGTCATTATGTCAATCATTGTTTAAAATACAACAACTGTCTATGAAAACTTTGTGCTGTCCATGTAATCCTATGTATTTAATTCTTACTTCTACAAAATCTACATTTTCTGGGTGTGGCTAATCAGCACTGAACATTTAAGCTTGTTGTTTTCCAAAGAACAAGGAATTACTTTATATGGCTCTGTTGTTTATCTATTGTGAGTCACGTGCTTCAGGTAGAACATCATATTTGACTTCATTGGTAAATTATTCAAATAAGGCTGAGCTGACCCCACGGATACCAGTTACTTAGAAACCCAGTTCCCATATGTGAGGGACTAATAAAACCATAAAGCCGTGTTAAGTTCATTCTGTGTGACCTGTATTAAACTGACAACATTTAAATAAAAATAACTAGAATTTGTATATATTGCTTGCTTTGATTTTATTTATACGCTTATTTCCTTTTCTTGCATTTATATAGTCCTCATTTTATTTATTCTTGTACTGTTTATTAATGTTTTATTAATCTCTCCCTTCATTTTATATATATTTTCTGCATATATTATTTAAACATAAAATATAATTTAATTATACATTTAATTATTTTAATTTTTTTAAATTAATTAATTCATTTTTTTTATTTCTGTTTTTCTTCTTTCATATGATAATAAGGAGGCGTGTTTTTCATGTTCAGGCTTAGCAATCAAGTGCAGAACGACGGGAGTTGATTTCGAGCAGAGCTATGTAGCTTGGCTATGCATTCGGGTGAAAGACTCCGAGAGGACAAATATCGGGGCGCAGGTCGGTGTCGGATCTGCTCAGAGAGGCAGCTTCCAGGTGTTGCATGAGCAGGGAAAGACGATGAACTACCTCCTCCAAATTTGTGAACACTATGGGGTCGATCTCTGTATCAGAAGATGTAGCATAATGGAACAAACTGTCAGCCACAGCCTCCACTCGACAAAGTAAATCATCTGCACCTGCATTTTCAGCAGGGTCGGCTAAGAGTCTCAGGTCTCTTGCTACCTGTTGCCTGTAAGCAGACATTAGTGCACCGTGTTGTTCATAGTTACTGCTGATGTAGCAAGAGAATCGATCTACGGAATCTGCTGTCGATCAACCAATAGGAATGTTAAGACACACTGATGTCATGGATTAACAGCCCCTTTATTACCATAAGGGTAATGAAAAACAAAAATAAATAAATTAATTAATTTATTAATAAATAATTAGGTAACTACATTAATTTAAAATAAATATGTTCATTAAGTAACACAAATAACAAAATAAATACACATTACACATTTATTTAAGTTTTTTATTTATTGATATACTTATTTCTATGCTTATTTATTTATTTTTAGATTTACCATCATTATTTCTTTACCATTTTAATATAAGTATTAGTGTTTTATTTATTTATTTATTTATTTATTTATTTATTCATTTATTTTTTATTTTGGCAGATTTGGTCCTCCATAGTTTTGGGGGACTAAAGACACAAACTGATCCAGTTTTGAAAGTGTCATTTTTGCCATGTGTCTCTTATAGAAGTATTCAGCCATGACTGTTCTGGAGACCGTTCTGGTCTATAAGCATGACAGTCTAAACAGCCATGCTGTTGTAATACATGTAGAAGTCAGCCTCCCCACCACCACGGACATCTACACCTCCAGATGCAGGAAGAGGGCCACCTGCATCATGAAGGACCCCACTCACCCAGCACACTCACTTTTTGTCCCGCTCCCCTCAGGCAGGAGGCTGCGGAGCATTAAGTGTAAAACGAACAGACTGAGGAACAGCTTCATTCCAGAAGCTGTAAGACTTTTAAACGCCACTTAGTGGAACTACTGCACTGACGCTTTGAGGACACTTTAAATACACTCTGCTGCTACCTTTTCAATTTACTTGCTGCTCTTTATTTCTATATTTTTATATATTTATGTATGTTTTATTTATGTAAGTACTGCTGTCTGGGTGTAACTGGGTCCTTGAGTACCACAATTTCGTTCCACCCCATGTACGACATGTAATGCGAATGAAAATAAAGTCTCACTGAATCCTTGAGAAAGTTTCTTGGTGCTTTTAGGGTAAGCATGGACGCCACTGAAAAAGATGTCATCTAGACAGCAGCAGATGTTGTTCCAAAATTTGTTCAGTGTTAATGCTGCCTTTGCAGATGTGCAGGTCATCCACAAATACCCCCCTTACCATGACAGACCCTGGCTTGTGAACTGGCAACAATCTGACATTCATTATTTTCATAAACATCCTGAAAAGCTGACTTGTCAGATCACAATACCTGTTTCCACTGAGCACCAGTCCGTTTCAGATGAACTTGAGTCGTCAGTGTTCCTGGAGGTTATGGACATTGCTCACATACGACTTCCACTGTGGATAGTACTAACTTGCAGTTGTGGATGCAGTGATGAACAGTGTCTATTTATTGTTTGTCAAAGCATTCCTGAGCCCATGCTTTCCCTCACAGAGGCATGGCAGTTTTAATGCAGTGCCATCTGAGGGGTCAAATGTTACAGGAATCTATTTGTGGTGTTTGGCCTTTTCCTTTATGTACAGAGATCTCTTAAAATGCCTCTATTTTTTATATTAAGCACAGTTTCCACTGTTTGTCTCGCAAGAACCTTATTTTTAAAATGTTAGATGTTTTGCTGATGCTGATTGAAGTAGTAAGCCTCGATCTATGCTCACTCGACCTCATTTCATATTCGATCATAATTGCTTCACTTCTTTATGATAGTTTTGAGCATTTCATAATGTTCCTAGTCTTAAATTGTCCCTACCCCAGTTTTATTGGAACTTGTTGCAGACATACGTTTCAGACTGAGTGTATATTTCTATAAAAACAAGGACAAATCAATAAATATTTTTATGAATTTTATATATATATTTATTTTAATAACAACATGCAAAGCTTTGATTGTTCTGAACAGGTTTAGATTTGAAACAAAGCAACATTGTTCCTTAGAGAGGCACTACAAACTGTCACATCCTTGTCTGTCTGTTTGGTCACGTCCATATGTCAATCAACGCCCCCTCTGGTTACTTCGGGTTATTGCAGTGCTCTTCCTGCTCTCCTTGGCTCCTCCCTCTCCCACACCTGAAGCTAATCTGGAACTCATTTGGACATCCATTTAGACCCTTTTGTTTGGCTTGCTTGGGGCGAAGTCTCTGTTTTTCCCCTCGTGAGTTCTAAGCCGTGTTGTCCTTCTGTTTTTTCCTGCTGTGTTTTGTAGTGTTTGTGTTTCGTCTTGAGTTTTTGACCCTTGTTTTGTTTTTGCTGTCTTCTCTCAATTTATGGACATGTCTTTGTTGATACCAACCTGTGTTTTGACCTCTGTCTCTCGGACAAACATTAATAAACCCACTGTGCTTTTGCAACCTGCCTCAACCACCACGTTACACAAACAGTCTACTGACACTGTGAACTGGTGGGGGCCAACTTAGAAGGTTGTCAATGTCTAGCAATAATATACACCCACTGATTCCCTTTTTCTGGATCCACACACAGCTGTTGTTATTTTCCACTCCACCTTCCATACAGATGCACTTTGTAGTTCAACAGTTACAGAATGTAGTCCATCTGTTTCTCTGTATACTATGTTACCCTCTTCTTCAATAGTCAGGACCCCAACAGGGCAGGCATTATGTGGATGGTGGATCATTCCCAGCACTGCAGTGACACTGACGTGGAGGTGGTGTGTTAGTGTGTGATGTGCTGGTGTGAGTGGATCAGACCACGTAATTGAATCACACCACTCACTAACAAACAACCTCCACGTCAGTATCACTACAGTGCTGAGTATGATCCACCATCCACATGCCTGCTCGGTGGTGGTCCTGTGGGGGTCGCAACTATTAAAGAACAGGGAACCAGATGGACTACATTCTTTGACTGTGGAACTATAAAGTGCTGATAACATGTACAATGACTGCAGATGCAAGGAAGTGTACCTAATGAAGTGACCAGTGGGTGCACAGTGTATTTATTTACAAATATATATAATAAAATAAGGTGATATTTGAAATTTAAAAAATGATTTTATTAGGCAACAGTGGCCAGTGCTTGGTTTGGAATGTTGTCCTCTAAAGTCACATCCAATAGCAAGTGTAGTGTTCTCTACTGAGGAGGCCTGAGCACGAAAACCTTGTTAGTAACAGATTACTCTTTTTCTATAAATGAACGATTGAAATCCTGGAAAAAAAACCTGTTTATCATAGTTAAAGGAATAAGGTCACAACCACACCTTTACACTTACTCAGAATACACACCCACAGAGACTTCATGTTTAGATTAGGCTAGACAAAGACACACTGTTCCACACACTACTTCAGTATTCACCATCTGCCACTTAATCTAATATAAACCTGAACAGACATACCAATCAATATAACCAGATATGGTTAACTGCCTGAGACTACTAGTAGAAAGCCTTTAGTGCTATAACAAGACTGATTTTTATGATTGTTTTTTTTTTTTTTTAATCTAGATTAGGAATAGGAATCCCATGGTGAGCACTTACATCTGAAAGCTTTAAGGTAAATGTTCCCCATTAAGACAAGTAGTCACCACAGACACATCTTTCCTGCAATTACAGAACTTTCTTTGTGTTGTTACACAAAAACTTTTGATCACTGTGTAAAAGCTGTTTTTTTCCGTTTAGTGAATATTCATGATGGACCGACCAATAGAATCGCTCCAAACCTGCTCAGTAATAAACCTTGTTCTATCAGTTCCACTGCAGGTTAGGAAAGCTGGTTCCTCCTCCTGTAAAGTTTGATTTTGGGTGGGGGTTTAAGGTGGACTGTATAATTCCATGAATACTATTTTATAGTTTGATGTCCTCACTTTTATTCTAAAGTAAAGATTCAAAATTCAAGAGTTTTATTGTCATATGCACAGCATAAATAGCAGTTACATTGTACAATGAAATTCTTACTTTGCAGTTCCTCCATTCACGACAGTCTTAAAAAATATCAATATATAAATATCAATATAAAAGGAGAGAGAAAAATAAGAAGTATAATATATATATGTACACTAAGTAAAGAAAAACACTAAGTAAAGGAAGGGAGAGTACAGTACTGTATGGATGCAAGTAAAGTGTAAAGTGTGCTGTGCAAGTTCAAAAGTAAACAGTATGGAATAACAGTAGCAGAAGAATATGTATTGCGCTCATATTAATGGATGCATGTCAGAGTCAGAGTTCAAGCATTAAGTATTAAGCATAAAGCATTACGATAAACATGGAGAACCTTCTATGAGTGCTCTTTTGACTAGTAGAGCATGAATCTGCAAAGCTGTGCTTGTTAGTCATGCACTGGCTAGGGTTTTTGAATTCTGTTCAAAATAAACTACAGTTGTTAATTATGAATCAGTCACGTCTGAAATATATTTAGTAGTTTCAGTTTCAGTGCTGTTGTGATTGTTTGTGTTAACACACCTAGACACGTCTAACACACTGTTCCATACAGCAGGTTTGAAACCAGTTCCTAGGAACCCTCAAACAGTCAGTATGCTCCCAACACGTAGTGGTAAAGCAAAAGTGTGAACCATGTAGAGAGAGAGATTCAATAGGAGGAACAGGTGTCTTCTTACAGATAGTGTATGGATGAAAGCAGCACTGTGAATAATCCATGCACATACAAACTGAGCTTTATTTAAAAACGGTAGTTAACAATATTAATAAGTTAACTCAAGTTTCATTTTCTGATATTATACTTGATACAGTACTGCTGAATGCCGACCTACTCAGTATTCCACCAGGGGGCGCAAAAACCCAGCAACTAAGGGCCGCAGTGGAATGGGGTTGAAACACTAATTGTAGCAGCACTAATTGATTTAGTTTTGCACTTTTTCATTAAAAGTGTCTTTTCACGCAGAACAAAACCAGTTCAATCAGGACTACATGTATTTATCATACTACTGTATTTTTAGGATGACCTGCCAAAAATACAACAAATTAAAAAAAGAATTTACTTGGTTCAAATGTGTGAATCAGATGCATGGTCACTGAAATATCAGTTTACTTACCTTTGGCACATATTGGGTTAATATGATATACTCTGATATACATATTTTATTCATATGAAAAAGACGCACATGTTTAAATCAACTCAATTACAACATATCAGCTTCATCACCATACAAAATGTGGATGGATTTTGAAATGTTTAGTCATGAAACATGCCAGGGAGCCCGTATTCAAGCCACATCCCAAACCACACAAGTTTCTTTTCTACTCATTCCACTGTAATCTGTGTTTGGAGAGCAGGATTAAGGAGAGGGAGGACAGATTATAATCTGTGTCTGTGGGTGGCAGCCACCCAACAACCAGACAACCAGGCCAATCAGAAAAGCTGGCCATTACCCAAGAGATCACAAGCGCTGATGATTTAAGGCTGTTGTGTCAAGTATTTGGATGTGGTGTTCTTAATTAAGTGGCTTTAATATAACAAGTATATAATATAATAGTACTCATGGAAATATACAGTCCACATTAAAAATCTCCAGAATGGAGCTTTACACGAGGATGAACCAACTTTCTTAACCTGCAGTAGAGGCTGATAGAACAAGATGCTTTTCTAAGTCAATTTGGAGCGATTCTATTGGTCGGTCCATCATGAATATTCACTAAACTGAAAGGAGAACTAGAGCTTTTACACTGTGCTGAAAAAGAGATCAAAGTTTTTACAACACTAAATATATATTAGAGGTGGAGATATGAAGGACTATCATACTGTGTACATCAGGAGTAGATGTGGTGTATCAGCATAAGTACTGGCTCAGACTCTCAATAGTGGGTGCTGTTAAGTGTAAGCCAGTAGAGTGTTTGAGATCACCAACAACATCCATTGAGTTGGGTGTGTCTAAACTTTGGACTGTTACTGTATAAACACACACTGTAATCTCCTCTCAGCCACTGAATTCTGTATTAAAGCTCATTAAAGTTTTAAAATTCATTGTGCAAGTGTACTTTTCATGAAATGACTGCTTTGTTGCCAACAAGCACATTGGAACATAATATTTATGGTATTGTCAAGAACCGGATCCACAACCAGGGTGAGGAGTCAAGCGCAGGTTTTAATAAGAAGATAACCAAAGTCCAAACACAGTCTAGGGTCAAAACCAGAGAAACCGTTCAATAATCCAGCAAGAATGCAGCCCAACAACCGAGATCCAATACACACAAACCAGAAACAAAGCAGAGGTCAAACCAGAAAATCACAAGATACACAAAGAACCGCTCAGAAATGTAGGGTAAACCGATACAAGACTTCGCACCGAACAAAGGACAACATGGAGGTTTTAAAGCTACAAAATGGCCTCTGATTGCACTCAGGTGGGAAACTCAGGACTAAAATTCCGGTGAGGGTGACCTCTGTGGGCAGGGAGGAGAAACAGCAGCCTGAGATGTGACAGGTATTAAGATCATAAAAATGTACATCACAATGTAAACATAAAAGTAAACAATCTGTGCCAGTTACCAAACACACCCTGCGGCCACAGCATCATTTACTTCGAGTTGCCATAAACTTATTTCTCAAATTACTCCGGCTTGTTTGGTAGATAACTAACAGGCTCCTTCATTAACATTCATGCCGAGCTTTAAACTGAAGTACTTAGTGAAAGATGTGCTGTAAATCTGCATCATAAAAAGTAGATAAGATAAGATGCCTTCATTGTCATTGCACAGTGTACCACGAAACTGAGCAGCAATCCACTTAACACACAAAATAATTAAACATAAAATACATAAAGTGAAAAATATGTTGCTAGCTTCGTGCAGCATAAAATTGGAAATCTCATGAGAAAGCAAACCAGTTGTTTGCTACGACTATCACTAATAATGTGAAACAGGATTTATGTATGTAGTAATGTATTAATATATAAATTAAAATTTATTTATTAAGGTAAAAACTGTACATGCTTTGAGTGACGTGGTAGTCTCAAAGCAAGAAGGGCACTGGCTCAGTTCCCCAGCTGGACAACCAGGGTCTTTTCTGTGTGGACATTGCATGTTTCCCCATGTGTGCGTGGGTCTTCCTCCAGGGGCTACGCTTTCTTCCCACAGTGCAAAGACATGCAGTCAGTGAAATGGAGATGCTAAATTGCACCCTAGGTGTGAGTGTGTGTGTGAATGAGTATCTGCCTTGTAATGGACTGGCAGCTTATCCAGGGTGTTTCCTGTCTTCTGCTCAGTTAGTGACCCCATGACCCCAAAGGACAAGGAGTTTAGAAGATGACTGCTGATTGCGTCGCCTGAATTTAGCAATATTCTGTATTTTAGCCTATTTTATATTGACCAATGAGCCACTTGGGTTACAGTGATTTTATCATAAGGAAGACGTTTAGTGCTATATGGTAAAATAGACCTAAAACAGCTTCATGATAATTTTACCTTTATCAGTACTACATATTAAAGGTCAACAGACAAAATGTAATACCCTCCATGATAATGAATAACAACAGCATTTTGATTTGACATGGATCGGACAAGTTTCTGGATGTAGGCCACATCAATGTTCAGCCGCTCAAAGAATTGCACAGTTGGGCCAGATTTGGCGGATGCTTTTCCTGGCACAATTCTGCGGAGAATGTCCTGTAGACTGGGATTTGTACCAGTGCTGGTAGACCCGTATGACAGTACACCTCCATACACCTGCAGATCCAGCTGCTCCCTTCACACTATGGTCTTCGGCATGTCCAAATGCAGTCAGGCCTTTTAGCCAATCATTAACATCTGGAGCCACCTCTTTTCAATCTATGAATCCCGTCCCACACTCCACCTGGTATTCATAGCCTGATCATCCTCCTGCAGCTATGCAGATGTTTGGCCTTTATATCTTGCTCATAGTGGATAAGTCACCGACTGCACTAAAATGTACTAACTGGATCAAATACTCGGTTTAATGTTTTAGAGTGTTTTAAGTTTTTAAGAACCCAAACTTTTTCATAATGCAAAGCTGTTCTACTGACGTCACTCATGCAATTAAAGTAAGTGACTTCGGCCAAAAAGTCAGCAAAAAGGCTATACGTAACGTATACAATGCCGTCTGCCCACGATGCAGCAGGGGGAAACTGCCCGGCCTCTCGCAGTGCTGTCGAGAAGGGCAGGTAGATTGCTTTCATGGGATGTTTAATTCATCCAAACGAGACAGTTCACCTGTCAGGGATGCCTGGGTCATGATATAATCTCACTGCCCTTAACCTGGCACAGGAAATAATCCCATCAGTCACTAAATCCATTTTTGTACTGCAGCTTTAAGGTGCAGTTCCACACAGTAACTTCCACACACAAGCATACACCAAAAAAAAAAAAAAACAGGTCTGATTATATCATCAGTCATCCTCAGCTTTCTAGAAAGTGTCAGTGTTCTACATTGAGGGCATGAATTTTTGGTTTGTGGTTCAAAAGTTGTGGTTAAAAACAGTGAGCGCCCTTCAGTACCGTCCATATCTAACGTCTTCGACTTCTTAAGATCTTCAACAATACCTACTTTAATCCCTTCCCAGCCGAGTACATTCACCCACACGCAGCATTCTCACTCAAATCATGAACACAATCAATTAACAATAGAGCCTGTCTACATTACAAGCTCCAATTTCTGGCTGTTAGCGTTCATGCCTTTCTACCATCTCCTTTATTCCCAGGCGCTCATTCTCCCATTACCTTCCTCTGTCCGCTCTTTCTCTCCTTCTCCTTTTCTCCTTCTCTTAATGCACAGTAACTCAATAGCATTGTGAAGTGAACAACAACATGTAGTTACGCAGTTCCTCAGTCTTTACTGATCTGCCTCCTGCTAATTTCTTCAACTGAGCGAGAGTACTAAACTGTTGCATTACAAACAAGAACATCAACCAAACAGATTTTATTATTTGCCCCCCAAAATACAAGCATATATGACTTTATCTGTTGTGGGTTATTCGCTATCTTTGCATTGCTGTTGTGTTTCTAGTGCTTAATGTTGAGTTCATCTATAAACCAGGACTACTTTTAATTGAACCTAGAACCCCAGACTTAATATTCATACAGGGCTTATTGTTTAGAAATTACTTTAAAATTTACATCTTATAACTAATAAGATTGATTATAATGAGGATATGGTTCAAGCAAATATATAGAGTTTAACGTTTTTAATTTGTCGTTCATTCATTCATTCATTCATTCATTCATTCATTCATTCATTCATTCATCTATTTATGCCTAGTGTACAAATTCTATGTATTTCTCTATTTATGGATAGAGTTCTATCTCTAAAATTCTAAGTTAATTTGTCATTTGCACAACATGTCAGACCCTTCATGCATTAAAATGCTTGTGGTGAGGCATGGGTAATCACTCTACAGAAGGGCAGCATTAATATACGTACTAATTAAAAATACTATGTAAATAGAGATATTTTAAATATATAAATTAAACAAAATATACACAAAATATTAAACAAGGATAAGATGAGAATATTAATTTAACATATTGAAAAATATGTGCCATAAATTTTGCACTGGCCACATTTTACTAATTTTTTTATTTTGTTTTTACAGGAGAACCAAGTGTATCATGGGCACTCTGCCTATTTGTACACCTGTACAGATGTTCTCATTCTGTAAATATTCAGGTCATCTGTAACTTTCTATTTTTCAACTAAATCTGTTTTACATCTCTCAGCTTCTTCAGCTTTATTACCTTTAGTACTTTTTACTTTTTTAATTTATCCCCTACCCTATTTATTGTTTAGTGTAATTTTCCTTTAGTTTAATACTGTAAATAATCTGTGTTCTGTGTTTTTGTTACTTGTCTTTGTTACTTGTCATACGTGTTGCTCTTACCAAGACAAATTCCTTGTATGTGTAACATACTTGGTGAAATAAAGAGATTCTGATTCTGATTCTGATACAATACTTAGTATTGATATCGGCATAATGCTTGTTGAATCATTATACATAATTAGATACATGGTATATATATATATACATACACCCAATCGAGCATCGTAATTTTCCCCCATGCACCCTCCAACAACCTACCAGGATGTTACTGAGTCATGCCCAACCTGTCTAGCTGCTGTCCGGTTATGCTGGGTATTAATCTGGGTTATAATAACATGACTTGCTGTGTATAATACTATAGGATCCAATACCTTGGGATCCAAAACCTGTCCCACACCATGTACCACTCTGTGAAAGCACTGGGCAGCTCCTTCAGTGCCCAGCTGCTGCACCCGCGGTGTGTGAAGGAGAGATACTGCAGATCCTTCCTCAATATTCCATTTCTATTTCTACAATGTGCAATTAAATCTCAGTAGTCTCTTTCTGTTTCTACTATGTACAATAAAACTCAGGAATCTATTTCTATTTCTACTATTTATATTTTCTGTAATTTTTGTATATATAGATCTTATTTATTATTTGTATGTTTCCTGACACTTCTGTTCTTTCCTCTGTGCTGCTGTGGCATTGTAAAATTTCCCCACTGTGGGATCAATAAAGGATTGTCTTATCTTATGTTATCTTACTAGGATTATCTTATCTTCTGTTATCTTACTATTACAAGAATGCTTAGATGAGGAAAACTTTTACCCTCGTCTTATTAACTACCGGTCCATAAATCATGTAACCAGCAGCAGGACCTTTAACATGATAGATAAAAGGTTAGAATACACTGTCTGCGCAGAAACGCTACTTCCTCATCTTCTTATGTTTGATTGACCTGACTCGATGCTACAGTTGCTCACTATCACCTCTTGAGGTACAACGTAGCATTGTAAGACAGAACAGGCCATGACTAGCTGGTTAGCATGTTAACTTCAGTAGAGAACTGTCATGCCTGGGCTCTCTTCTCATTCCTGATCTCCCGGACTCCATTTCCCATAACCCACCAGCGAATGAGTCTCTGAGTCCAGAGTACTGATCACGCCTGTGGTTAATTTAGTCTCTTTGTATATATACTCCTCTTTTCCACTGACCCATTGTGAAGTATTACTCCTCTGTGTGTACCGAGCGGGTCTCTCTTTGATTACTCTTGTTTACTACTCTGGTTTTGATTCTCTTATTTACTCTTTTGTCTTGTTTTGTGACTCTGACTTGCCCTTGTGTCATATCCGCCTTGCTCTTGTTGCTGCTGTGTTCTATTACAAATCTGTTAAATAAACTTTGTCTTGATTTTAGCTTAGGGCTCGTCACAATCTGTTTGTACATCAACACAGTATTACTGGAACATGATAAATATATGTCGCATCATCAGAACTGTTGTTTCTCCACATTCGGTTGTTAACTTTAATTAATTTACAAATATTTGAAACTAAAAATCTTACATATGGCACCTTTAACTGAACTATTACACAATGTAGCTCATCCTAAATGTTTGATGCTGTAAGTTCTGTAAGTGAAAAGGTTTAAATAAAAAGAATATTTATGTGGGATATGCTTTGATGTCTTTCTTTAGGGGAGTGGGGTATTTGAAAGTTTGAGCATGGATAGGTTCACCAAATTGCATTCACAAAGGTAAAGCTGGGAAAAATATGGTGTAGGATTGATATCAGAAAATACAGTACTAATATTAATGTTTCATATGACTGCAAACATGAACAGACAATGTTATAAAGCATATATAAAGCATTATGGTTTAGTGACTGATGTGTTGTAGAGGTGGCAGGAGATAAAACTGAATGTGTGCAGGTTTGGTGGAGGTTCTTCTGTGCTGTTTTGTTGTTGCATCAGTGCTGACTCAGGGCCTCAACATACCCTCCCTCTCCCTTATACGCCAATGACTGTGCTGTTCTTAATGAGGCTAGCAGAGTCAAGGTCAATAGCAGTAATAAGTGATTAGTACCAATTAGTACTAATAGCATCAGTGCTGATTAATGACAAACTCGCATGCTTTACTGTGCCTAATTAAACATTTTAGCAGCAACCAATATGTGGAAGATGTGGATATTCACTGTGCTTTTACAGACACAAAAGAGCTTGTAAAAGGATTTTAAAACACTTACAGCATTTAGCCTTTGTTTAGACATGCTGTAACAAAGTTCTAGACAGTAAAAGAAGGCAGACTATAAAGCATATATATATAAACAGCTCTGGATTGAAGCGGAATATATACATACATGTATATATATATATATATATATCGTCGCTGTCCAAAGAAGAACATGTGTCTCCATTTTTGCTGATTTTCACTTTTATGCCTCATTTGATCACATAAGCAAGCTCTTTACACTGTGTTGAAATTTCATGAAGAATTGGAAAGACGTCTGGTTCCATTGACTCCTATTCAAATTAAATGAGGTTTTTGGCCTCTCCTGTAAAGTTGACAATTTGGAGATACCTGTTTTTCTTTGGACAGCGATGATATATATATATATATATATATATATATATATATACATATATATAAACATATATATATATGTCACCTGTAATCTATGTAATGGACTTCTATTACATGAGGCTTTACTCATTTACTAGATTTGGGAATCTTGTGTAAATTAAATTCTTCACTGGTTAACTTATGCATGTGCTGGTTGCTATTCCTGTCCCTTTACTTTTGGCATGTCAGGGTAAAGTGCAGCTTGCCCTAAACTGGCTGGTTCAGTTGTTGTATTAAAGTGAAAACAATATCTGTATAATCCAACGCCGTATCCCCTTCACTGGTGCAGTGACTCCTCACCTCACCAGGCCTGAAGGTCACTCACAGTACAGTGCGTCAGACCACCACCTACACCTCCGTCCTTACAGGCAAGAGGGAGAGAGAGAGAGAAGGAGAGTGAAAGATAAGGAAAGTGAGAAGGAGGTATCTGATTGATGCAATGTCACCAGAGAGAAGTAAAGAGCCTAATGAATGGACACCGTATCCTTCAGTCTCTCAGCCCTGCGGGATAAAACACTCGCGCCTGCACAGGGAGAATGAGATGGAGCCAGAGTGAGAGCGAGGGAAAGAGAGGCTGAGAGGAAGGCAGCAGACTGGGAGGAAAGAGGGGAAAATGATGCTGGAGGGCCTCTGCAGGATGGGAAACAGAATTATGGCTCAGGAAGATGCAGATTTTTAATTTTTCTGTATTTGCTTTTTTGAAAGAGGGCAGAACAGCAGAAGAGGGCAGCAGCAGCGATCGCGAGGGACCAGACATGAAAGTTCATAGTTTTTGAGGTCTGGGTTTTTGTGCACTACAGCCGGCTTATTTAAATTAAGCACTTTGATCTGAAGAAAAAGACTTCAGCAGCAACTTCATTCAGGAAACTTCAGGCACACAGAGGGAGGGGTGAGGCAGGTGTTAGCTTACAGGGAGAGAAAGAGAGAGAGAGATAGAGAGAAAGGAAGAGAGAGAGAGAGTGAGTGCGTATGAGAGGACGAGTGAGTGCGTCAGACAGTTACCGTGATGTTCATGATCATTCGAGAGGGATCAGCAGCAGGGGGAGGCAGTGGTGCCGGAATGAGCGCTCCACCGGAGAGGACAGCAAAACAGGTGTGTGTGTTTACAGTACAGGTGTCTGTAAGATGCTTATACAACTTTGCTGCGTTCTGTGATACATACATGCTTTATTGAATGTCCTAAATGTCTTTAAGTGACCTTTTTAATGGCCCGTATGTCACACTTTACTTCCTCACCATCCTGTCTGGTAACATTTCTGATGTTTTGGCCTCACCTTTGTTGTTGTGTGGATTAGAGATCTGGAGGATAGTCAATAGCTAAATGTAATATACTATTAAATATTATGTGCTCATATATATGTACCTTGCTCAGAACAAAGCCTTGTATCTACATTTTTGATGTTTTTCAGTTTTTAACATTGCAAACATCTCTTGTCCTTCACATTGTGTAACATTTTCATGATTAATATATATATATATATATATATATATCGTCGCTGTCCAAAGAAAAACAAGTATCTCCAAAATGGCAACTTTACAGGAGAGGCCAAAAACCTCATTCAATTTTAATGCAGACGTCTTTCTTTCAAGTCAGTGGAATTCCAGACGTTTTTCACTGGACAGCGACGATATATGTATATGTGTATCGTCGCTGTCCAAAAAAAATAGTATCTCCAAAATGGCAACTTTATAGGTCAGGCCAAGAAGCTATTTCAATTTTAATGCAAGTCAATGGAACCAGACGTCTTTCCAAACACTTTTGGGCCATTTCTGTTGGTCCATTCATCATGCGATTCACACACTGTGTAAACAGCAGCTATAAGTTCTATGTATATGCAAAATTACTGGTTACATCGACTTTCAGCTTATGTAATGTATGTTTTTCCTTCTTCTGTAAAGCTAACATTTTGGAGGTCTTGTTCTGACAGCGATGATAAATTGAACGTTTACAGATTGAGGGACAACTACATATATAAACAAATAAAAAAAGAAAGAGAAAAGAATATAATTATGATAAATATAATTAATAAATAAATATTTTGGCCCAAAATATTTCCCCAAGTACACTGTTTTTATCATTCTACAGAGAATATTAAACCCTATACAGAATAGTTTATATCACATTAAACACAAAAACACTTGGGAATGTTTTTCAGCTGTTTGAAGCCATCAGAACTGAGTGAAATGATAATGATTGCCTGCAAATCTTCAAAAAATGTCACAATCGGAAGAAATGTATAGCTTATGTATATATGTATACATACACACATGCGCACACACACACACACACATACACACACACACACACTCACAAGCTCAAATTCTACCAACACTTGGTTGGCCTGCTCATGTTGTGTCAATACTGAGTGCTCAAGTTCTAGCCTAAAACTCCTAGACTATCAGTACCAGGTCCAGGTCCTCATGTTCTTTTAATAGAACAAGCTCGAGTTCTATAAGAAAGGCTCATGTTTTGCCACTACTGAGCGCCCATGTTGGGCCAATACCAACAGATTTAGTTCTGCTAGCCCTAAAGACTTGTTTTCTGCCATCAGGGCATTAGTGTTATTGTTACAGCTACTGTTAATGCAGGGGTTGGCCCATCAGTTCCTACACCAAGCGTATTTCTGTTTGCTTTCCTTTATCTAAACCTCCAGATTCAGAAGTTAATCATTAGAAATATATAATTATTTAGATTCCACCAATATTGACAATTTAGGTTCTCTTGAAATTAAGAGTGTATTTTGGACCAGGACAAGTTTAAGTGGAAATTTCTTCACCCTGCAATAGGGGTCACCAGTCTAATCCACAAAGAGCCAGTGTGGCTGCAGGGTTTCATGTAAACCAAACAGAAACTCGAATAACCAATCAGGTATTTAAAGATGAAGACCAACTGATCAACCAAGTGACATCAGGTGGTTCTATGATAATAGTACTATATACTGCCAAAAAGGTTTATCTGTTACAACATTCTATAAAGAGATGGTTATTTGGTAAATGGCGTCTGTATTGAAAAAGTTCTACATGTTGAAGATGTTGAGATCCCATTTTTGGTACTATATAGAACCATTTTTTAAAAGTTCTATATAGAACTGTATACAAACAATGATCCTCTAATTATCTGTAGAGCAGTTTAACCCTACTGTTATGTTCAACCTCAGGAACAGCAATAATGTGCTCAGGTCAAATTGATTTGAGTTCTTCTAATGCAAAAATGATTTTTTTCTCCATTAACATGATCTTTGTTTTAATTAATACCAAATATTAGGTGTAATCAAACTAGTTTCTTTCTATGTACAGATCATGGATCATGGTTCTATGTACAGTCAAATCTTTGTCAGTTTCCATTCATCCATGCATCACACTTATTAAGCCTTGTAGAAAAGTTTTCATGCTCCAAAAATCTTTGGATTTATGTATTTATTTTTTGGAATATTTTTTAACTTTAAAGCGGGTCAATTTGACCAGCAACATAACAGCAGGATTAAGCATGAATAGAATGTAAAACCCTTGAAGAACCATCTATTTGGAAAGTGTACAAGTTTTGGTGGTCTATTTTTAAGTGGTGGAGTCAGCAGGTGAATCAGTGAATCAGTAGGCTGTTGTCCTGGGTGGTTCTGTTCTTATCTGGGTCTGAGTTGGGCCAACATTACCCAGTCTCTTGGTTTCAGGCCTTCAGTGTACCAGGTGCACCAAGATATTATTTTGACTATATGTCTATTAATAAAGCAGCTTCACACTTTCTGTACTCCTTAGCTGTAAAAACAGCTCGGGTCACTGGAGCCTTGTATCGATGTATGGAGCATCATTTCCTTACATGACAGTAAAACCGTCTGTTCCTGGAGAGTTTGGTAACATGTTATTTTGATAGTTCACTGTAGATGCATTGTAGGTTCTCAATTTTAAGTGGCATTCAACAGGTTACATTAAATCTAACCCTACACTGAATCCTAACCTAAACATCAACCCCAAGTCTAAATGCAACCCTAAATATAACCATAACTATATTGAAGCATCTGTAGATAATTTAGAGGGGACTTTCAGTATGTAGTGTGATTGACAGCTGTTATATCAGATAAGTAAATACTGGATAGTAGCATGTAACAACTGATGCAGTAAAGAAGAAGAAAGATGGAGGTCTTCTAATGGGGACATATGCTATGCAAATACCTCCCTATATGCACAGCTATTGAGTCCAGCATGTGGCAGTCCTGAGGACTCCTGTTCCACCAGAACCTAAGAGTGGAAATTAACCACAGCATATCTTTATGTACCCTGAATAATTAAAGGCTCATGTTCAGTCATTGCTAATAGTGTTTAGCATACAGAATATGATAGTGATAATAAGATCTAGTGTACAGTTGCAGCAGGCGTCACAAGAGGATCAGTGACTGCCTCAACAGATCAGATGTTTGAACGTGGATAAAGTTTATGGCATCTCTGCTCCCTCGGGGTCATAGCTAAACTAAGCTTCTTCATTCTGACAGGTTCAGGCTGCCATCAAGAAGAAGGTGGAGAAACAGAGGAAGCAGCTAGAAATGGGAGTGGTGGAGGCGTTCAGCAGCAGCGCTAAGCCTAAAAGGAAACAAAGGAAGGCTGCATCGTCTGAAAGAAAGGGGGGTGAGGATGAGGAGGAGGACGAAGAAGCCACCAATGAGGCTGAGGAACAGCAAGAGAAAGTGGACCTTGACCTGGTGCCCATCGTGGATTCGGTTTTTGGCCAAGTAAGAACATGCAAAGCTTACACCCACACAACAAGAAGAGCCCAGTGTACCTCCACCATCCTGTCCAGCAGTTCTGCTGTTGCAGTAACGACCTTTTGCTATAGTCTAAATGATCTAAAAACATAACATATGACCACATGTAGAGATTATGTTATTACGTTTTAAGTATTAAGTATGTGGAAGTATTATAATTAATAATTTAATAATATGTCATTAAATATAAATATAGGCTGTAATCCTTCCTTTAAACCCCTTCGGGACCCATTTAAGTACTTTGAAAAATGTGAAAGAATGTAAATATATATTTAAATAATAACCTAAATGTATTTATTTAGAAAGGTTTTGTTCAGGCAGTAATAAATGTGTGTTCTAAAGTTTGTCATGCCACAGATAGATGTATTATAAATGACACAAGCAACTTCAAATTATTTAAAAAATGTATAGCTGTGGTGCTTGACATTTTTCTATAATTCAGCACAAATATTAATACATGCTGTAATATGAGTCGCAGACTGCAGTGTAAAATATCGCTTCTGAGCACTGACCAAGCTGATGCTAATGTGCTACTTGATATTACAGTGTTATTGAAGGGGTCATGCTAAGTATGGTGGGTCATGCGGTCGTGATATCAGGTCTGAGTGGAAAATCTTGAACACATAAATAATGAAAAGCAGTTCAGTACTACGTAGTTCACAGCCTGTCACATGCATAATGTGCTTAGAAACTAATCTCTGAGTTTACACGGTTATCTGCCTTAAATGTAGACCTTTACATTTTGCCCTAAAGCCCTGATAACAATACATGCCAGTAACAGTCATAATCCATTTTTACACGTCTATGTCCACCTCTCTATATGCTTTTCTGCATTTAGAATTAAACAGGCTGTTTTTATTATTGTGCCAATACGACTAATAAACTGGCTGCACTTGCTTTCATTCCAGCAGCCCAGACTAAAACTCATCTCATCATTACTATAGTCTGTATGGGCAGAGCTAAACAGCTGAGGGTTAAATATTCTGGTATATGTTAATGCATTCAAAACAAACCTGTTAGTTAAGCTTAGTTCCCATATAAAGATAGTATCCAATGGCGACGCATCGATTCCTAAACTTCCATCCAGTTATTGTATTTCATTTCTGTCCCAGTTGGCAGGGAACATTCCTAGAACTGTGGCTAACATTACCTACAAGTATTTTGGTCTAATGTTTATAGAACATTTTAAAAATGTTTGTAATTTTGAATAATGTTCCTATAAGGTTAACTAACTAAGACTGAATATTTTGACTGCAACATTCAGACGATGTTTTGGGGATGTTATCAGGGATTATGTTGCATGATAACTAAAGAAAAAGATTGCCAGTGCAACATTTGCTAGATGTTCTGTGGGCCTTTAGAAAGAACATTTTGGGAAACATAAGAAAACCTTCTGCTGAGAACAGTAATGGAACATTGCATTGCATATTCTCAGAACATTTTCAGAACTGGGTTTCTAGCTGGGTGTAGAATAACACGGGCCCTTTGAGATCGGCTCATTTAGACGTTAACCTTATTACAACTTAATTTATAATTAATGATGATTTTCGATTTCAGCTCAGTTTTATTTCCGCCTCCTAATAGCCTGTACATCAAAGTTTCCCAGTCATAGAGGCTCCCATGTCCCACACTTTTCAGTGTTTTCCAGCAGGCCCACTTCAACCAACTAAGGGAGTGTTAGTTAATCAGGTGATATGTTGGGGTAGGTACATCAGAGCAAACATTAAAACAAGCAGGGTGAAAGGTCCTACAGGATCGGGAGCCATGACTTTTCAATGCTAGTTTACTTTCAGTGTGGCACCTTCTATCTTGATTAGGCAGAATCACAGGTGTGCAGCGCACCTGGTCTCAGATCTTGAGCACGCTATTTGTCCTGATTGTCCTTTGGTCAGGCGGCTGACTCCTTGCTGTCCTGCATTATTTAGCATACTTCCAATCCTCCAGCACATATATGTCTTCTCTCTCAGACTTTGTTTACAGGCACATCCATATTATTAATGTATAGCTTGCCTATAGATCAGGACTTGAAGCCCAGACAAGTAATTAACGGTATAACTGGTTTTCAGTCAGCCATTACACAATGAAGAACTGAAGCGTAGCAATCCTGGTTGAAAGTTACGTGGGCCAGCTATCAAGCTCAGTATATCAGTGACCTCATGTGTAGTGTTTCGTTATAGTGATTAGGTAACCGCAACCAATACGCCCAAAACCGAACTCATATTTCAACCCTCCAAACTCTCAGTAACCAGGAAGTGACCTTCTTGAATATTTCCATTCTCTGTTTAAAATACATATTAGCTTAAAAGCAAATGAATGAATGATTAGAATGAACGTTTGAATGAACGCTTGCATAACCCAATACACAAACGCTGGCCCAGCTTTCTTCTTCTTCATATAGATTAAGCCTTAATGTTTATGCAGTGCAGTATATGTTGTGTTCATGACGTGACACATTATTGTGCAAGACCAAAAGCTTAAAAGCAAATACTGTAGGCCCACCTGCTCAAATGACATGGCAGTCTATTTAAAGACTCCATATCCTACATATTCTTGTATATTACATCATGTATTTATCATTTTCTGGGGGTAACTCATTTTAACATGACCATTTACGACCCTCACCCTAATTTTATTGATACTGTGCTTGTAAGTTCTGATTGGCTGTCTTGTATTGTGCCTCATTGAAAAGCAGCCCAGGTTAAAACATTTCTTAAAAGTTCAGTGTGACTGAGCAGAGCTATACTCCTGTAGGCTGAGCATCTCAAAAACCAATGAATTCATAACAAACTGCTTTCACAGCTTAGTTTCCACATACGTATGGACTGCATGCCACATACGTATGAACTGCATGGACAAGGGAGTGAGTGGTATGTTTGTAAACATTAACAATATTTACACATCACATCAAACAGTTTGGTAATTGTGCCTTCAGTAATATGAAATTTCAGATTTTGACCAGCTATAGTATAGCTTCCCATTAACGACCCCCCCCCCCCATATAATATGTATTTGATTATTTTGATTTTGAACACACAAATCTCTCTGGAGTTCCACTCTGTGGTCAACCAAAGTGACTTCGAACACGTCTAGTCAGGTGGTGAGGTGACTGACCGACTGACTGACATGAGATCGAAGATTAAGGAACCTGTCCTAACACGAGCAGGTCTGTCCTCCCTCGCTGAGCCAGGCAGCCATGTTTGTCTCACAGTATTACGTTCCTGTGCTAGGATTGTTTTACAAGGTGAGGTACTCAGTCAATATTGACATTTTATCACCAGTGAGAAGGGAAACCCAACCTCAAACAGTCACCTTCCTGGAAGAGACATGATTATTTAATTGGTTTAGGGATGAGCTAAACCTATTTTTAGACTCAGCATCATCAAACTATAGCCTAATCAGAACTGATGCAATCCAATCAATCGAAATGGACTCCTCCGCTGAGGGATGACAAACACGGTTAACCAATCACTCCAAATGTAATTTGAAACAAAATAGCAAAGAAAACCCATCTGACTGACTCACTGGCAGGTACTGCCCAAAGGACCACATACGCAGGACTGATTAGGGTGTTCAGTGTTTGGTTGTCCCTACTGCTGGCCCAGTTTAGGGAATACCGCCGTGTAATGCCTTCCTAAAGCTAGTTTGTATTAAGTAAGTATACAACACACCCAAAATCATCTTTTCAAGACACAAGGTAACCCATAGATTAAAAGTGGGGGTGGGGCTACATGACTTAAATCGTACTTCCAGGTGATTAGTAGGCTGTCTGATTAGTACAGGTATCCAGTTTATCTGAATGTAGCTGTGATGCCATCCCCAATGCATCTACATACTGGTACTCACCATTCTAGACTCCTGGGAGATTTTCTGACATGGTGTACAATCTTACTTAGCTAGTATCCAGTTACCATGGTGACCCCACCCCTTTAAATTCATTGATAAAAATATTGGTGGTTTTAAATGACATATTGGCCACCAAACCAGAAACGTGTCCAGTCTTTGTTTCAGAAATCTGGGTTAAAGTAAGTGCATGTTCAGTGCATGTTTTATGTTTAACAGTAAAGGAGAAGTCTCAATCTATAGTGAACCTCACTTCATAACTACATAAATCACATATTTATTTCACAGCCTGGGTCGTTTCTTGCTATAAGCAGTTGCCTCCTACTCCACTAATGTGTACAGATGCTTTCACCTAAAGTCACTTTGATGCTACTGCACATGTGTGCTATGTGATGCCACCCAGAGAGACTCATGTGAAGCTTCTGGTCACAAATGATCCAATGACAGGCTGTTTCAAGAGTGACGCCATCTGGACCTGGATGTGCCGATGCACAGCACGCAAACCTTAAGCACGTTTCAGTGGTAGTAGCAATATCGTGTAACCTGATAGAAAGACACCGGAAATGGATTTACCCTGTGGTTGATTTCCAACACAGCTCATGGTGGCTCTTCCCTGTTTACAACACACCTGATCCAAGCAGACCTGGGTTACCCAAAAGCATCTTAGTGCACAGATCAACACTCAGCCCAGCTCACAAGCTTCCCCTTTCTGAGCAGATAGGTGAGAAACACTGCTGTAGCGTAGCATTGGTGAGTGGTCACCAAGCTTGGTTCTGTAAGTCTACCTTCCTGTAGAGTCTAGTTCTAATCACAAACCTATTCCAGCTAATGACTGACTGTCTGAGGCCAGAAGACTAGTTTTGGGTAAGGAGGGAGCAGCATGTTGAATGCAGGTTGGAGCAGAACTCTCCAGGAGGAGGGTTGGTGGCTGCTGGTGTAAACAGAGGAATAACCTTGCATGACTTTGTTTTTGAGTGCAGGTATCGCCGCGCAGCACACTACATGGATGAATGTGTATGTTTGTGTGTGTAGTGGGGTCATGTGGATTAATGTGGATTACAGCCCAGACTGGCTTGTAAGACAAAGTAATAGGAGGTAGGTTTCACTAAAGCATAGACTGCAGGTCAGCTTTCATACAGGGGTGATTACATTAGGACTGATGCAGGCAAACTTACACACTCATACACAAATATGAAAAAAATTAAATATAATGATAATAAAAATAATAATTCATCTACAGTGCCACCACACACGGATTCGGTGGTTGTTTCCACCAAGACCAAAGCAGGACCTGGTGCCATTCACTCCATGACAGTCTGGCACAACACCATTACAGTCTTTGGTGACATTGATGGGGTGTTAAGGACAGTCGTTGTAACGGTCTGCTTGCGTGCAGTCCTACGTTGTGCAGTCATCTGCCAGTGGATGACTCATGGAGGCATCACTGCTCGCTAAATGTCTGCAGTCGTGGCTGTTGGGTCAGTCAGGTGTAGCGGACTGTAGCGGACATAGAGTCTGTCCTTGCTAACGTCACATGCACAGTCGAGAGTGAAACTTGAATCATTAGCATGTTTCATGATGTAAAGCCTACCCACCAAGTTTCCTTCCTGTCAGGTGTTTCCTTCGGGGTGCAGCTATCTGTGCAACTGTTCTTTTGCTGATGAGTGTATAAGCTGGGTGCACAGACCATAAAGCTTAAAGATGGGGGGCACATATAATATACACCAAAAGCTATGAGGTAAAAGGGAGATGAGTCATGCTGGGGGAGGAGATTAGTTTTAAATTCAGTTTTTAAAAGATGAAATAAATGAGCAGTCACACAGGTATTGAGGCAAGGAGTTCCGGAGCTTAAAGGCCTTAGTACTGAAGGAACTGTAGAGTGTTAATATTGTGCATATCAAACCAGCTGCTCTGTGCCCTGTATACAGTAAGTATAGAGAATTAACTTTTGGATAAATACACCAAATGGAAACGGTCTACTTGTGCCATTCACCTCCATTCAGAGTACAGAATGTTTTTCCTTCTCCTGTAGAAATATGAGGCTTTGTCAAAGTTATTGGCATATGTTTATGTCATAGTGCATTTCATTAATGTGGAAAAGGGACAATGAGTCACTTTATTCAGTGGATAGATACTCTCTCTCTCTCTCTCTCTCTCTCTCTCTCTCTCTCTCTCTCTCTCTCTCTCTCTCTCTCTCTCTCTCTCTCTCTCACACACACTCTCTCTCTCTCTCTCTCTCTCTCTCTCTCTCTCTCTCTCTCTCTCTCTCTCACACACACTCTCTCTCTCTCTCTCTCTCTCTCTCTCTCTCTCTCTCTCTCTCTCTCTCTCTCTCTCTCTCTCTCTCTCTCTCTCTCTCTCTCTCTCTATACTGGCTATACTTTTCTCATAGTTTCCTCCCTCAGAGGTCTTACCTTCTGTCCCTTTTCCCCCCTCTCCGTCCATCACTCCACATCTTTAATCTGAAACGTGGGATTAAAAAAGGCACCGTTTTCTCTCCCTGTCTAATACTCACTCGCCGCCCCCTCCCTTTATCTCTCCCTCTCTCTCTCTCCCTCTCTCTCTCTCCCAGTCAGCTTGTAAAAGTCAAACGCATGGGCCAACAATCTATGACAACAGTGCTAGCTGTTGTGTAGCTGCATGGGTGTGGAAGGAGAAGGATGACACGAGGAGTGATAGAAAGAATGTACAATGATAGAGTGCTGAGGAAGGAGAGAGAAGAAGAAGTGTGAGGTTGTGGCTGGAAAAGAACACATGCTGTTAGGATCTGCTGTGTCTCACAGTGTGTTTAGAGGTGAGTGAAGGTGATAGACAATACAGCTGGGCAGATTCAAAGCGGCCAGAAACCGTGGCTTTATTCAGTCCTGCTGCTCAGATTAATTAAGAGGAACTTGTGGATCGTTTGACTATAAGGGCTTTTTATTTATTTATTTCTTTTTAGCTTTGGAGTATGAATGCAGAAGGATCGTCTAACTGCCCCATTCTGTAAACTCAACACGTAGAAAGAAATAAGGGAAGAGAAAAGCAAAAGAGAGAGACAGACAGAGAGAGAGAGAGAGAGAGAGAGAGAGAGAGAGAGAGAGAGAGAGAGAGAAAAGGAAAGCGCAAGATAGAGCAGGAAATCTCTGAGGAACTAAAGTGATGGGAAACTGCACCAACCCAGCAGTGAGACACAGGATGAAAAAGGTAAGAACACGTTGCCCGTGACGTGACGTGGTAGATCGTGTGTCTATATTCAGAACCTTAAAGGAGCTCATATCTCATCATGCTGTTCTCTTTATGTCTGTACAGCCCCTGTATAAAGTGTTCTGTAATTTTACTGTTTTGAAGATTAGCCCCTCTAATTCACCTGTATGCACTTTTACTTGTCTTGGCGCTCTCTAATGAGGGTCACCTGAGCTGTATTTCCAACAGTTCCATGTGTGCTGAGCAAGTAAATAGGGACCTTCACTGTTCATATTACTATATATAGAGTAGGGGTCATCTGTGGTGGTCCTGGAAAGGCCGGTGTCCACAGTTAGAAAATATTGCTGTGTACTGGCTGAACAAACTGTGATAAGGTGAATTTGATTGTACCTGACCATATTGCACTGGACTCCAGTTCTTCAGGACCGGAGCTAATGACCTAGAAGGCTTTAGGCAAACAACCTTTACATACTTAGACATACATAGTTACATACACCAAGATTTAAAGGTTTGGTATCACTTATAATATAATATAATATAATATAATATAATATAATATAATATAATATAATATAATATAATATAATATAATATAATATAATATAATATAATAATTGTATGACAAAACACATAGTTGCAGTTGTGTACAGTTGTGTTCAAAAGTCTGAACATCTCTCATTAAATTAGATTTTTGTTCATTTTGTTTGTAGAAACAAACTCCATAATTAGGTTGAAAACTTAAATATGAATTCTTTCTGGTATTTTTTGTGGAAAATGTCTCTTTATTTAAGTTTAACATCCTGGAATATTCTGTAACACTCATACAGGCCACACAGTTTTTTATTTGATAACCCTTGGTTTTGAAAGGGACGATTTACATCCCAGTATCCGTACATGTATCATGGCAGCCCACAAAGCAGGAGGCGACGATGCAATTTACAACTGTGATAAAGTGAAAAGCAAAGCAACAACTGCAATTGGAACAATGAGAAGTGGAAAGCAACATGGTGGCAAAGCAACAACTGGGCCAATCCTACCCAGCCTCGGCTCTCTGACCTTCTGTTTCTATTCCCAATAACTTCCCTCAAAATATAGAAGAAACCATATGAATTTGTACACTTATAATTACTATTCATATTTTAATATATTTTTTTAAAACTGCTATACACAAATCATCACTGACCAAAAGAAAACAGGTATCTCCAAAATATTAACTTTATAGGAGAGCCCCAAAACCTCACTTAAGGTTCGTGCAGCCAAACTTTCTTCCAGGTGATTTCAGGCAATTTCTGTTGATCCCTTCCTCATGACATTTTCACTCTGTGGAAATGATACAAAAAATTTCAAATGATGCATAAAAGTAAAAATCAACATGTTAGATAGTACTGTTCTAAAGCAGGCTGTAACTGTGTCACATGTCTTAATGGATCTGTGGCCCCACCCCAAGGGTGTGGCTGAGGGGAATGGGGCAGTGCCCCTAGAAGAGGATGGGGAGGAGGAGGCAAATTCTGAGTTTAATCAGCCTTTCAGTGCGCTGCTCCAAAACTGCACTATGCTTCACAACATCGTCGGCCCTGCGTGCATCTTCCTGAGGCGGAGCTTCGTCCGGACACAACTTGTATGTATATAGAAACACGTATGCTCTATGACCACATCAACCACCCGCATCGTCATTATGTCAAACCATGGTGGAGCCGTCTGTCATGCCCTGAACTGTCATCTTCACCAACATACCCATTCCGTGGTAAACACTGCGTTTCTATGACTCATCTTCATTCTTAACAAAATTACCCATTTTGGTAAATATTAGACTTCAGGGAATTCCCTAGGCTTAGTCCGCACTAATCCACAGAGAAACTTTTTTGTGACATCATCCTACAGATTATTACAATGTGAAAGGGAGTGACTCTTCCATTGTAGAGTATCCCAATCAAGAAGCTGTTATCAGTGAAGGTCTACTGGCAAGTTGTCCCAGTAGTGGTAACCATTATTACAGGTATCTACTAACAAGTTTCATGTACATAAACGAATAAAGAGTGTCTTGTAGCCACACGTTTGGCTAACATGTGTACTTTGCATGAAAACCCAGTTTCCATTCTTTAGCTGTCTCTACTACCTGTTCAAACAGTCACTCACCGAGTCTGTTTACATCTTACATTACCGTGTGCTTCATGTCTGGTTTGTAACTAGATCTCCATCTCTAACAGGGTGACAGATGTCCCCTTTGTTAGAGGCCTGTACCCGGATAGAGCTGTCCCTGTAAAGGTCCCTGTTTCTATACCACAAATTGCGAACAGACCAGAATGTCCTAAGAAAGGCCTACAGCAGAGCGGACGTGCTTGTTTTGGCCAATAGAGGGAGCTGCTTCTATCTACTACCCACTTTTACCACTTGCTGCAGAAGGGGCTGCTGCTATCTACTAATCATACCTACCACTTGGTGGGCTAGTTTTAGAGAATGTACTGTGACTCCCCAACATCACCACAAACATCTTATCAAGACATGAGGTCACACACGGGTTTAAAGCAGAGGTCAGTTATGGGACTCAAATCATACCTCCAGGTTATGGTAGGATATGATTTGTATAGACATATAATCTACTTGAATGTGCCTACCATGCCATCTACAAACAGCACATAATTTTTTTAACTGTCTCACTTCTTTAGCCATCTTTAGATGACATATGGCCTATGCTGAGAGCAGTGTCTCTGTCTCTCTAGAAGTGGGGATAGTCCAGGGTTGCGTTTAAGGTCAGGATATTGGACTCTAGCCACAGGTCTCCAAAATATGCAAAATGAATACGAATATACATAATGGGCTTAACACTGCCTCTAAATCCTTTGTGGTAAATGTATATCTGCCTCATCCTTGCCTAAGGCACTAGACCTCCTGTTGTTTTAGTCCATTATTACCTTTTATTTTCATTATGAGAAATAAATTACGCAATATTCCTGGTTTTATTTCAGTAATCTGGTCATCTCAGTCTCTAAATGTGGGGTTGAGAATAGTAAGCACAATACGTCCCATCTGTATTTACACCTTAGGAAAACACAGTTCTCTTTTGGGCTGCACAAGTGACGAGAGAAGTGATAACCAGTGTCATTACAGCAAGAGAAATGTGAACATGGAATGGTAGGGTGACTCAAAGGACTGAGAGCGGATTTAGCTGCTGTTGGTGGTCCTGGGGTCAATCCACAGTAATCCACTGGGGGCAGTATGGATGGGAGCGTGAGCGAGTGTGGGTCTAGTATGTAATATACAGTATTGGGTATTATAAATAAAGCTGTAAATGGAAGAACAGAATCAGCCCAGGGATTTTTCTCGTGGCACTCCGTGACGTCACCCACAGGGTAAACAGTGTTCAGTGTGTGTGTGTGTGTTTGAGGGTCTTCCTCAAGCTAAAGCCCCTAAATCTCCTTATCTGTGCTCGTTGCCATGCAACACCCTCGGGTAATCTAGTCACTGTGGTGAACTGTGTACTAATGCATGTAGCGTATGTAAATGATGGTGGGATACAGGCCGTCCTGTCCTAGATGGGACGCTAACTCTTCCGCATGTTCATGTTCCCTCCTTTTTAACCTCCTTGACCTACTCACCTCCTGCACATTTACAAGCTTTATCTGTACTGGGCTGCTCAGCAGCAATGGGTCTTGGATTGAGGGATGGAGAAAGGGAGGAAAGAGGGGGAGGGACATGGAGAGAATGTATGTCAGAGACATGTGTCTGAATTTGATGTTTTCGTCTCACTTTGCTTGCATGCTGCAGGACAGAGAACTACGGCCTGAGGAGATAGAAGGTACTTACAGAAACCATACGCCATACAGTTCATTTAGTCACAGCACACTGATCCGCAAACTGCGTCTCTAAATCACACACTTGCTTGAAATCATATTGAGTTGTTAAGTAATTTCAAACAGACTTGTTTAAGTGTTTTCTGGAAGAAGATATCCGATCACCTGCTTTTGATTGATTTGATTTAAATCTCCGCATTTAACCCATCCGTGAAGTGAAACTAGCGAACACACTAGGGGGCAGTGAGCACGCTTACCCGGAGCGGCAGCCCTATCCACGGCGCCCGGGGCGCAGTTAGGGGTTAGGTGCCTTGCTCAAGGGCACCTTAGTTGTTACTGTAGGCTCAGGGAATCGAACCAGCAACCCTCCGGTCATAAGGCTGGTTCCCTAACCTCCAGCCCACGGCTGCCCCGGTTTGCATTCAGAATATAGACTACTATGCAAATATCAAAACAGCCATTAAGTACAAATAATCAATTTGCCAGAAATTACACAGGGATTGCACAGAAACCTCTTTAGTTACTCAACATCTAAATATATCATTTTTAAGCATTCAAGACGTCTACTCTTTTTCTTTTGTATACATTTTGTATGCATTGATTCCATTTTCCTGCCAGAGTACAGAATAAGTTCTTGCGGTGATCACGCCACCCTTATTGCAGAACTTCAGTAACTCCCAGCAACTGTGACGTCACACGCATACCTTCTATTAAAGCCCCCCTTATTTTTGGTAGACTCCCTTTCAGATTTTTAAAAGACATGTGCAGAAAGATTCTCAGAAGTTTCTCAGTTTCTGCCTCTCATAATCCCAGTGATCCCAATTACAAATTTTGACTAACCAGATCATTAGGCCGTACTCTCTTAAAAGTCCAGTTTCTTTTTCTCAGTGAGGGGCTTCTTGACAGCTGCACATTCTTTCAGACCCATAGCGTTGAGTTGTCTTTTCCCAGTGAAGGGTTGAACAAAACACCTGTGGATGTTTTCAGATCTCTTACTTCCCTCATACCACATAGATTATTTAAGTTATTTTGAAGAAGAATTTGAAAGTTGAATATAATTAAATAGCTAGGAGGTAAACAAAGTCATTCAGAGTGGTTTGATGTGAAATGCTAAATTGGAAAGAAACTTATAGACTCTGAAACAGGAGTCACCTTGTCTACAGTACACGTATGGCCATTTTATTTACTATCCAAAACCACCAGTAAACCTACAGGTGCCTTCTAGGTTCAGTTGTTAAGTGGGAAATGTTGTTAAGTTTTCTTTAAGGACTATTTGTGTCCTGCATGTGTCCCTTTATGTCAATTAAGATATTTTAGGAAAAACAATATCATAAAGCTATTATAAAACATTGTGTTAGACATCAGGCCACATACACAGCTCTGGAAAATGTTCTTGGTTTGTGTTTGACTAAAATGAGCAGTTCTGTTTTATCCAGAAGAGTTTTTAGAACCATGCTTGTTGTGCATTTCACCCAAGCCACCGCTCGCCAGTCTTTCTGTAGGTCACTTGAGGTCAGGTGACATTTTGGAATGAGATGGTGCTCATCATTGTCAGTAGAGAGTGGGTTTGGCTGTAGCTTTGTTGTCCTGGGTTTGGCTGTAGCTGTGTTGTCCTGTGTGTTGGCTGCTTGACCTTGTTCTTATGAACCAGACGCTCACTGTATCTGCCAGTAAAGCTAGAACCCAACTTTCTGTTCCGCACTAAGAACCTGCTGTACATGTGGAGATGCTGACTGAAGAAGAAACTAGAGTGCTCTCTAATTTATTTGCAGAGCTGCATCTAAACCTCTAAATCAGTGACTGCTGATCAAAGTCTCCCTATTGTAGCAGAACTCTAACTGCCCAGTCTTGTTATAAACTTGCATTAAAAGACAGAGGAAGAGGAAACTAGAGAGCAGGCTAGTGTTTCTCTTGGACTCCAGGTCACAGGTGACTGTGGCAATGTCAGGATTCAAGAATAGCAAACATTAGACATCCACAAGAGCTTTAACAGACATCAAACCTATCTAAGGTATCTCTTTAGTTGAAGATTGTCTCTAATTGTGCAATTATCCTATTGTGTCTAGAACTGCGAGAGGCCTTCAAAGAGTTTGATAAGAACAAAGGCTACATCAACTGTAGGGACCTGGGCGAGTGCATGAGGACAATGGGATACATGCCTACAGAGATGGAGCTCATCGAACTGAGTCAGCAAATATGTGAGTGATGACCCCAACCAGATTCACACTGCACTTTAGGGATGTGCCTCCAATCCTGAGGCCAGATTCACAAAAGTGGCTCAGAGAAAACCTTTCTAAATACACAGTCGAGTCACATTATTATGACCACTATCCCACTAGATAATATCCAGATTTACCTCTATGTGCACATGGAAAGCAGCTAGACAGTGATAAGGTCAATCACATCAATAAGGTCCTGGTAAGTTGTTATAGGTATCTGGAGCCATGCTGACGGCAGTGCATCCCACAGTTGCTGGAGGGTGCGTGGGGGAAGATTAGTAGAGCAAACATAATGATCGAGGTGGTCCCACAGATGCTCAATTTAGTTAAAATCTGGGGAATTAGGGGGTCAGGGTAGTACTTCGAGGTCTTGTCCATGCTCTTCCAACCAATGTCAGACATTTCTAACCGTGTGACATTTTCTTGCTGGAAGAGTCCATCTGCCCAGACATGACAATCAGCATGTATGGGTGTACGTTATCTGCAAGGATGGATACATACTCAAATCAGTAGAGAATGCCTTCCACATGGATGTGTGGGCATAGAGAATGTGACCCTCTTCATGAGCTACACACTGTTGCTGTCCAAAGTTGGAAGTGGTCATTATAATGTGACTCAGTGTGTGTGTGTGTGTGTGTGTGTGTGGAGAGCTATATATATTTGTCACATCAACTGACCACAAATACAGAACCAGCCCTCGAATAGATATGAATAGATCATATGGAATGAAAGTTCAATTGGAAAGATAGCAGAAAAAATATTTTTCAAAACAAAATGAAAAACAGTGTTGCATACAGGCATACAGTTTACATTTCATGTACTAACTTTTGTGAAGGACGTTTTATAGGCATTAAACTCTTCAGATGTCTGGTTCTGTTGATACTTTATCAATCTAATGAGACAGAAGCTTCCTGTTTAAGTAAATGCTGTGTCTGCTTTCTAGGTGGCGGTAAAATCGACTTTGAAGACTTTGTGGAGCTGATGGGGCCTAAAATGCTAGCAGAAACAGCCGACATGATTGGTGTTAAAGAATTAAGAGATGCCTTCAAAGAGGTACATCCTCCCAGGACAACCTACAGTACACCCACAAACCTACCTGCATCCACCAACACCCATTCCCTTTAAAGTTAATTCATTCTCTAAAATAAAGCTTATCAGCCAGGGAAGTTACTGAAGGACTCATATTATGGAGAACTGAATTTGCTTATTTAAAATACGAGTTTAATGTAGCAGATAAAATTTCAAATTGATCCATTCACTGTCAAGTCCATATTCAGAAACTAACTAAAATCCCAGGCATATTTGCCCTTGAAGGAAGACTAATGGATTAAACATGTGGCACTAGGAATAATTATTTGAACAAACAGGTTGAAAGTCAGATTAAACTATAGAGACTTACAGTGACCCTCTATTATGTAGCTTCATTATGTATTACGCATTACATATTTTATTAAAATAATATATACCATATTCCAATTTGTCACCACCAAATCATGAATAATACCAACATTTTACTAAAGTTTGGTGGTGACAATGTTAGCTAATGCTAGACAGTACCTAACTAGCAAACACAGCTTTGAACAGTCGTACAATATTTTTATTAAAACACAGAAAAGCGGTTTAATTGCAGAAAACATGTATTTTGGTAGTGAGCGTTTTTGTAATGTAACACACATTTTCTTAATAACAACATGATCTAACTTTTCACAAGGGACGTCGTCTCAATTCCTGCTGTAAACTGCAGAGACCTGGCTAAAATAAGGCTCCGCCTACAGACTAAAACTCTTTGTATGTGTGAAGTTTTTATTTTAAACTGATGATGAATCTGAATCTTTCAAACAATCCTTAAATAAAATTCAAACTATATTTAAAAAATAAAAAAAATAAATGCTATATTACAAACAATAGCATCATTCTCATAAATCATTTAGCCTCCCATCAGAAAACAGCCTATAAATGATGATTTTGCATATACTTAGGTTATTAATATCTCTATTAAGCCCAGGTTTAAATGGATCAGAGCATGATCATATTAACTATATATGGTCTGAATACTTAGAGCTTTTACTGAAGTTATTAAAATAATGTGGCATCAAGCAATACCTATATGCCATCTAGAGGTCGATATGTACTACAGTGGACCTGCCTGTGTTTTGTTGACACACAGTTTGACTCGAATGGTGATGGGCAGATCAGCATTACTGAACTGCGGGAAGCCATGAAGAAACTCATGGGTGAACAGCTGAACCCCAGAGAGATTGACGAGATCATCCGGGATGTGGACCTCAACGGAGATGGCCAAGTAGACTTTGAAGGTCTGTAGACCAGTGTTTCTCTGCCCTGGTCCTGGAGGCCCCCTGCCCTGCACACTTTGGTTGATTCCCTGCTTTAACACACCCCCTGTAACTCTGGAGGGTCCTGTTATTAAGCTGATACATTTAATCTGGAGTGTTGGGAGCAGGGAAAGCACGAATATGTGCAGAGCAGGGTGCCTCCAGGACCAGGGTTGGTTTTCTTTAACCTAAACTAAGCTGATGAAGAGTCTTGTTCCAGAAGTGATAATAGGACATTAGAGCCGTAATAAATCATGCTCCTGTTACTCTCCATACTTCAGTACATTTAAAGGGAAATACTTTAGTACTGTTATTCAAGTACAGGTGTAGAGGAAGGAACCTTTACTGACACTGGAGGAACATTTTAACTTGTTAATTCTCTACTTTAACTTAACTATGTGGTTGGTGTACTTCCTCCAGCACTGATTCACTGTGAATTGGAACAGGAAACAATAAACTGTGTTAGGCCATGAAGCCCAGTACTGACACTGGAAGCCACTGGTGACCACTTTCTCCAACCCTGCTTACCCCTTTTCTTTCTTTCCCCATTAGAGTTTGTGAGGATGATGTCACGCTGACAGATCACCACAGAGAATCGTCACTGAGGAGTCTGTTACATACTGTATATCTGGACTTGCACAAGTGCAGTATTTGGAAATACTTGTTTTTTTCTAAGGAGATGTTGGATAAATCAGATTTGTACAGGTTTATTTTTCAGCTTAGTTGTGTCTGTAAGGAACTGTTAATAAAGTGGTTTATTAATGTCTGTGGTTTTAATCTGTCTACAACACTGAAGGAAATAGGACTGTGGGAGCAGAGTGGTCAGATGCTCATGTAAAATACAATATATACCCTGATCAGCAAAATACATTTAGACTGATAAGGGCAATATTTGAGCTACACATACAGAAGTAGTGTTTCTCAGCATGGATTCCGGACACCATGTTTGCTAACCCAACATGCCAGACGTCTTGGCATGGAGTTGTAGAGGTTCCTAATGGTGTCCTGTGATAATCCATCCCATGCAGTTTGAATATCCTCACACATTTTCAACTACGCATGGAGCAAAATTTCTATCTATTTAGTTTTGATTAGGCCACATTTATGATTTATCCCCACTACAGGGCAGAATTTACCATACAGTCGAATGTAAATGAGATTCAAATGTTCCTCAAACAGTGTAGAACTGTTATTAGGTCCTGCTAGTTCTAAGCCTGCATCACTTGCATGTCTTATTTTAGACTCACTGAGCACTTTAGATGCACCTTATATCTTCACTTACCATAAAGGTACACTTTGTAGTTATACAGCAGTGCTGCTGGTGTGTTTAAATACTGTGTCCACTCACTGTCCACACTATTAGACACCCCTAGTTTGCTGCTCCACCTTGTAGATATTCTGTCGTCTCTGATAGCTCATCTGCTGCTGCACAGTGCAGTGTTGGTCATCTTCTAGTCCTTCATCAGTGGTCAGAGGTGACTGCCCACAGGACGCTGTCGACTGGATATTTGTGGTTGCTGGACTATTCCTAGTCTGGCAGTGGCACCAAGGTGTTCTCCAGCACAAAACATGCTCACACCAATAGCATTTCTAGAGCAGCCACACCATGAGCCAATGATGACCAAGCTTAGTGCCAAAGGCATTTTAGAATCTCCTTCTCCTAACAGGGGTCATATGGCAAAGTAACATAATAACCCTTATTTTGTTTGTAATAATGATATACGAATGCGTATACATGTATACGGTAGTTCTGAGAAAGTGTTTCACATCCTCAGAACTACAGTTACAAATATGGATTTTGTTTTCTGATGATTCTGAGTCCCAATAATGCATTAAAATGGATCCAACCACCTACAGTAACAGTGAAATGACTGAGATTAAACTTAAACCCTACTGCGAACTCTGATTTCCTTTAATAACAATCGTCCTGACTTACTTCTCAGTCGGGTAAACGTTACAACGTTTAGTTACTCTCAGGTTTAAACAGGACTACTGTAACCTAAAACAAAAACGGTGATGGGCTAATCAGAAGGAGGAGGACACTGGATATCTGAAGTCACCAGTCACAAAGCACTGCACTCTCTGTGGTGACAGTTATTAAGTTCTATGAGGCTTTTTTAGATGCTGGTCTATGTGGGATTAACTGGAGGTTTGTTCCTGGTAATGGTTTGGATCTGTTTCATGCTGAAGTGAATGTCTTTATTATGATACTTGGATCCAGGCTTTCGGAGCTCATTCAGGGAAATTACACAGATACTTCATCCTGTAATACTCTAAGAACTGGTCAGTCAAATCTCTTAGACATTAGGATAACTGAATTTCTCTGGTAAAACTAATCCAGCTCAAATATGACTTCATTGTTGACTGGTACTGAAGTTTAGATCTAAAAGTGAAGTGAAAACATAGCCAACAGTGTCCAGTAAACTCTGATAAAGGACAAAAGATAGACCAACACAAACATCTACCCAGTGGAGCAGCAGGGTAGGAGTGTCTAATAGAGTGGACAGTGAGTGGACACAGTGTTTAAACACTCCAGGAGCACTGCTGTGTCTGATCCACTTACACCACCACCACTTCAGTGTCACTGAGAAGGCTGAGAATGACACCATCTAAATAATACTTGCTCTGTGGTGGTCCTGTGGGGGTCTCTTTGAACTTAAGGAAGGTTAACAAATGAATTGTGCCTAATACTCAGCAGGAGAAGATTACTATGCATGGTTCATTCAAAAATGCAATTTGCTTTAATTTCACTACCACAAGGCATCCCAGATTAGAACTGCTGGTGTAGGATTCAATACATACAACAGAATCTGATCCTAAATCAGCACTCGATGCTTTGTTGATACGGGACATCATTTGTAATGTTAGTTTACATGGTTGAGATATCCCTTTACAGTCTGCATCCATTTTAAGACCTGTTGTTTTACTTTAGTTTCACAGTCCTTTCTCCGCATCCTTCGACATCTGTCACACTTTCTTTTCTTTACACGACGAGTTCAAGTGACGGTTCAGGCTTTCTTGGTATTTAAATGTCCGGAGGCAATTCGGGCACTGGTGCCAGAGAGGCCCCCAGTTGCGGTGGTCATCACCTTCTATCTTATGAACGTAAAAGTTGTGGCGCCGAAGGTTCCCCCTCTCTGAAAATGCCCTTCTGCAGAGGCTACAGCTGTAGGGCTGGGCTCCGGTGTGAACTGCCATGTGCTTACGCATGTTCCCGCGGTCGTTGAAGCTGCGCTCGCACATGCTGCAGCTGAACGGCTTGGCTCCTGTGTGGATGTGCTCATGGCGATTCAGGTCCCGTTTGGAGAGGAAAGCCTTGCCGCATGTTTTGCAGGGGTGCTTGCGTGGTTTACCCGATTTAACTGTAGGCGGGCTTGGTTCAGCTTTCTTACCCTTCTTTTGCTTTCTGTCTGAGCATGTGGGCAAAACAGAAGTCAGTGATTGTTTCACTGATGTTGTCCCACGCTTTTGATGGAGTACCTTGGTATTTTTGGATTTCTTAGGCTGGGTGCAAGATCTCCTTAAGACATGAATGCTGGAAGCGGCTGAAATAACCTTGTGTGGTCTCCAGTTTGGATCATTTGTACCATTGTCCTCTGATTCTGATTGGCAGGAAGACGTGTCTCTCCTTTTCCCTGTTAGAAAAGTCTTTTCTCTACAGCGTCTGAGACAAAGCCGCATTCTCTGTGTGGGCAAGACATCCTTGAGGGCCTCACGAACACAATCATTTAAATTCTCCGTTACTGGAATCTGACTGGTGAACACCAGAGGTGGTGTGGAGGCTGAAGGCTCCTCTTTTTTGGCCGGAGAGTTGAAAAGCTCTTGCTTTATTATATTAGGCTTGAACTCCTCCTCCTCCTCCTCCTCCTCGTGGTGCTCCTGCTTGAAGACGAAGTCTATAAAGGAAGGACGCAGTTCTGACTCCACACGCTCTTCTTTGACAGGCTCAAAGAATGCTAAGTCTTCTTCCTTCTTGACTGCCGCTGAACACTGCATCGCCATCTATCCTGTCAGCCAAAAGGAACAGCATTAACTTACAATTTGCTTCATATCACCCAAATTAAATAACACACATAGATACACAATCATGCTGTGATACAGTCGGCCAGTAAGCATATCGTTTAAAAGCAGCCTTAGCTAAACCAAAGACTAAATCTAGACCATTTGTAGACACAATTTTATAGCGGTTTTCATTCCAAATTAGCAGGAAAGTGTGTTGCATGTGATTCTATACAGAACCTGTCTGAAAATGGTTCTGTACAGCACCAAAAAAAAAAAAAAGTTCTTCTATTGTTACTATATTGTGATAAATGCAGAGCCCTTTTTAGCACACTCATCATCCAAAAAAATAAAAAATAAAAAAAAAATAAAAAACAGCTGCATCTAGAAGGAGTGGGATTGCAGTGCTATGGGGAAGGAAGATAAAGATTACCAGGAACAATACATGATGGTAAATTTAGACTGATATGGATGATATTTACACAGATACACATACAGAAGTAAGATAAGATAAGATTAGATAATCCGTTATTAGTCCCAGAGTGGGGAAATTTACAGTGTTACAGCAGCAAAGGGATAGCAAAGTACTGAGTACAAAAAATAAGACAGGTGAACAGAACAACAATATAAATAATAAAAGCCAAAACCCTCTAGAGATCTTATTTACAGATAATTGCAAAATACTTACAGAAAATTGCACATTTATTCTTTATTGCACATGGGGAATGGAAAGATATTGCACATTGTTAGTATTGCACATTATGCTACATAGAAAACAATATGCTTATGTTTCCTGTGAGTGTGTACAGTTAAGTGTGTGTGTGTGTGTGCATGTGTGTGATAATCCATCCCATCCAGCTTGAATATCCTCACACAGTTCTTGCAGATTTTGTGGTAGAGGTGGAGGTGGAGCGACACCAGGCCTTCTGAACATATGATGTGCGACAGCAAACCGTTCATCTTGATGCTGACCACGGTGGCTTCACATGCGTATGCGCTGGTCGTCGCACCAATACAAATGCTACCGAAGATGACCCTCTGTCCCTTCAGGACAGTCTGGCACAACACCATTGCAGTCTTAGGCGACGTTGATACATGTAGTGCTATGTTATGCAGCAGTCAACCAATGTGGCTTGCACTAACAGGATAACTCACTGAGAGCATTACTACTCGCTGAATGTCCATTATTGTGGCTATTGGGTCAGTCAGGTACAGCAAAAAGGTCCATCCTTGCTTACATCACACGGGCAGCCGAGCATGGAAACCTAAATTCTTTGCATGCCTCACTACGTCAAACCAACCCACAAAGTTTAATTCTCTTCAGATAAGTTCTTCTGGGTGCAACTACATGTACAGCTATTCTCTTGATAATGAGTGTGTGTGTTGTGAAAGTATTGTTGATATTAAAGAACCATCTGGTGACATCACAACTCACAACAGGATAAGAAAAAGGTTCAGTAATAAAAAAAATTTAAAAAAAGAAGTCAAAAATAGTATCAAAATACAAAATTAAACCCTCTTTACTCGAAATTCCTTAGTTTCAGAATACACCAAATCATTGAGACAATTCAGTCATACATTAGAAAGTCCTTCACTGTATTCAGTTAGTTTATAAATGCATTTTTAAGACCTAAATGCACAATATTAATAATTAATCTGTTAAAACTTAACCAAATTACAGCATATCACATCCACAGAAACTTACAAAGAGCTTAAACTACATGAAAAAAGGTCAGAACTTTTGACACACTTACATATAACTACGGACATATAAATCCAACTTTATCCAACTTTAATTTAGTTATCTCTTAAAAAATAAACACATACAGCTACAGCAGCGGAAGTACTGAGCGGAACTACGTCACTCGCCGTGTCAGTTTATTTAAATAAATAGCGCCAAAACAACTAAAACTCATACAGCTCTCTTAGAGTAGAAATCACAGCACCATCAGCCAACACACTTCAGAGCATTCACAGATAACATTAGAGGGCCAAAATGCCCAAATCTAATAAATCAATATTTTACCTGAGTAGGAAGACAAACGAACACACGTTGCCACCCGGTGGAAATCGCTTGGGTATCACGGCGTCACTTCCTCAGAGCCAACGACACCTATACCTTTTCCGCCCGCTTTACCGAGTGCCATCTGCTGGCTGTGCGTTGTTTACCCTAAACTACCCATGATTAAACAGTACGTTTACAACGCGGTTACGGAGCCCCAGGTGGGACACGGGTAAAAATATAAATAAACATTAATATGAGGGGAGAGTTTACAGTCACCAATACAGATCGTTTCAATAAATGGTGTCCCTGCCCATTAAAGCTAACCAGGTAGCTCTGTTTTCGTTTCAGTCTTATATCTACCGGAATTCAGTTCGTACAAAACATCAATTTAAACCGTGTCAAATGCATGTCAGAAGAATATAGCATGCGGGGTCATTTGAGGGGCCTGAATGTTGAGCAGCAGCCCCGTCTATGGTGAGAGAGTCTCTCTTGATTCAGCAGTGAGATGTGTTGTGGGGGATTCTCAGAAGAAAGCTTCTAGATTGATGTCGATATTTAATTGTTGCCTTATGACTTACCAAGAAACTGGCCATAGGTGCACAGCTGAAACGCAAACATGTCATGAAAACAGTGTTTCAGCTGCTGTAAACAACATGAAGGACATGAATACAATACTAAAGTACAATGAACTGGAGAAACTGGAATATTGTGATTGTGCACACTGCTGGTTATCACTGTTGTTGCTTTCTTTATTTTTAGCATCCATATTCGTCCTCATTACTAAATGTAAATTATTGTAATAAAGTTTTTTGGTTTATAAATAAGACACCCGCCCCATGCCAGCACCACAACAACAAACTGGGGGGCTCACAGACCAAAAACCACTGGTGTATTTTATGATTTAAGTGAGTATTGTAGCATTTATTGGTGAATGTGTTTGTAATTCATAAATAAACAAGAACACAAAGAACACATTTCAATTATTTGGGTTTTTATTGAAAAGGTGCCCAGGATTCTGTACATTAGACAAAGGGAGATATCCAAGGATCAGGAGCTGTAACCTTTCCTCATCTCTTCATCTCTCCTTCTCTCTTTCCATCCTCCAGGCAGGGTAGGGGAAGAAGGGGAGTAAGGGCTTTGGGGTGGATAAAAGATAAAAACTAAAAGATGGAAGGAAAAAAAGCCATGAAACAGGAGAGAAAGAGAGGAGAGGAAGCGGGAGGAAGAGGAAAGGTGTTGTTATTTTTTTCCTCAGCGCTCCACAAACAGGCATGTGGAGGCCTGGGAACTTAAAAAGGCTCCAGTAGAAATGTACAGCGGGATGTCCCGTGTGAGCCTGAGAGTCTGTCACCCCTAAGCACCCTCCCCCCCATTTTATCTGTGCAGAAGTGTGCAACGGTCCGTCCCGGTCAGGGAGGCGCTTTTGGCCTCAGACATCTCTCCTCCTCTGCTTCCTCTGGCGCCCCTCTGCTTCTCCTCCGGTCCGTCTCTTCCGCTCCTGGCCAGGCCCTCACTTGCTGGCCATGGTGTAGCAGCCGTGTGGGTGCCACTGCATGTCGCGGATGCGCCTCATGGACTGCATCTGAGGGCAGCGAGCGCCGTACTCGTTAAAGTGTCTGTAGTCGCCCTTCTCCAGGAGGTACTGGCTGCCACGGTAACCGGGGTACTGGTAGCCCACCCAGCTGAAAAGCAGAGTGGTACATTTGGTTACTTGATGTGTGGGCTAGTCATATTTTGTGTGTACTTGCTATCTATACATTTTTCTCCAATCAAGAGAGTAGAGAGTAGGCCAAACCAAATCATAACTGTAGCATCACTGAGCTACAGGACTACTGGTGCAGCTAATGGCTGCCCACTTACGTTCCACAGCTGACAACGATGCTGCCCACTCTGTCGGTGAAGCCATAAGAGTACAGGCTGGGAACGTCATCATCCATGATCTCCATCTTACGGCCCTTGAAGTCGCCCACCTCGTACAGGCAGATCTTGTGCTTCTCGGGGTCCTGAGAGGAGAGATTGGTGAGTGAGTATGTTTTGACCAAGCGGACAGAATAAATAAAACTGAATTTGATGGTCTGAGTCAGGTGGGTATGGAAACATGTGTGATCTTAAAATGTCATTTTTGAGCGTCTTCCCACCATTCTGACGGGTCTGAAGGACAGCAGGTAGTCGTTCTTCTGGCAGTTGCTCCAGGAGTCCCAGCGGGGATAGTCGCCCTTCTCCAGGATGTACATCTCTCCACAGAAGTTCATCTGCTCCCAGCCCACGAAGCTGCACAGAGAGCAGACACAATGAGTGAGTAGTGCACATGATGAACATACACCACAAATATAGGGGGTTGTCTCTATCCATCCATACAACCATCAGTCTTTCTTTCCCTCCATCCATCCACATAATCGTTTGTCCCACTATCAGTTCCTCGATCCATTCATATAACCATCCATCCTTTCCCACCCCAATCTTTCCATCCATGCCTTCAGTGTAGGGGTCAAACTTACGGGCCGCACTCCACACGCAGAGAGCGAACTTTGTCCATGCCCATTTCACACACATTCATGCACTCGGCATTGATCTCGATCATGCGGCCCTGGAAGTTCTCCTGGTCAAACACGTACATCTAGTAGAGAGAGAAAGGTGTTGGAAGAGATTTATAAGAAACCATAAGACCAGTTGATATTTCAGAGATTACCATATCTAATACATTCTTGATTCTTCAAAGGATGTTTAGTAAAGGCACTGGATCTGTATTTACCCATGAACACTCAAAAAAAAAACCTGAATGCATACATTACATTTACATTTATGGCATTTAGCTGATGCTCTTATCCAGAGCGACTTACAAAGTTATTCATATTACAGGTAGGCCAATGTAGTGTTAGGAGTCTTGCCCAAGGACTCGTATTGGTGTAGCAGCATAGTCACCCAGACTGGGATTTGGATCCCAGTCTCCCACATGAAATGGTGGCTTCCTGGTGGGTAGTGGTGTTATCTGCTGAGCTACACCAACCACCATGGTTCTGTGCCTGGTCAAATGGTTCCTAGATGGAAAACCACTTGTATATTGCTGCTAACAGACCAAAACCTCATATCTCCATGTTGGCTTTCCAGTTCTAGACGTAATGTGAAAGTGAATGCTGTTGATTTTTTTCCATCATGTGTAAATTCTATGATGAATGGAGAAATGGCCCGAAATTACTTGGAAAAGTCGTCTGGTTCCATTGACTTACATTAAAAGTAAAGTATATATTTTTTCCTCCTGCTAAGTTACCATTCGGAGATACATAGTTTCTTTACAACACCATTAATATGTTGTTTATAAATAACGGTTCCACATAGCACCCATCTATCTATCTATATATACTAAAACTTAAAAACGGTACTATGTAGCATCAAAAAGTCTTTTTGTTGTAAATCCATCACTTTCCATCTCCCATGTGGCACCCAGAGCTTGTCTGAGGTCAAAGTTCACCAACCTTTCCAGTGCCTAAGTAGTTGTTGGTAGTAAAGTATGTTTGTATGATGTAAATACAGTGTTTATGATAATTATACTTCTATAAATCTGGCCACTAATTGTTGCAGAGACTGTGGCTTTAGTGCCAATGCAAATGTTTGTATCCGTCCACAGTTGTGTTAGTGTATGACCGGGCAATGTATTTCGGCTTAGAGATCATTTGGATTTCTGTAAGTTCATGTTTTACCTTGTAGGCCATCATGCCCATGCCCATGTCGGACTTCTTGGTCTGGGCGGCCTTGCCGTCGGTCTGAGAGGCGGTCTTTTTATCTCCACCGGAAGACATGATGCCTGTAAAGAGAAGCAGAGAGGCAAAGGTTAGGGACCCTGTAGCAATCTATAAATATCAGACAGTAACAAGGATGCTAACTGCACAGTTTACTTTACAAACACCTTTCCGGAAGTAGAGTGTGCTAAACAGAAGCTAAACGGCTAAACAGAAAAGTACCCTAAACAAGCTCTTTTATTTTCTCTGATGGTTTAAACATTTTCTTCTTCTTAGCTGCTATAGTAAGAGTCCCATATGCACGTATGTGCCATGCATGTATGTGCATGTGCGCATGCGTGCATGTCTTACCTGTGTGTTCAGTGCGTGTGTGGCTGTGCCCAAGTTCACTGTGGGAGTGTGTGTGTCAGTCCATGCCTCTGGCTTTTATACCCTGGCGCTGAGTGAGTGGGGATTAACCCTGGACAATGGGGCTCGCTGAGCTCAGCACACGCACAGAAAAGAAGCCCCTCATCATCACCACAGAGGGTGAGAGACACAGAGAGACAGAAACAGAGATACATACACAGCAACATAGAGTATCAGACCTCCACATGACATCTCCACAGCAAACCCTGAAATTACTATTAGCTCTAATGTCACTTCTCTCATCTTTAGTTCAAGAATCAATATATCAAACAGAATAAGCCCACTTCTTACGCGATGTAATATCAGATCGGATCTACAATCTCTAGCACATGTATGCATTGTGTAACACTCATTTTTGTGCCTACTGAAACTTGGAATAAGCATAAGTAAACATAAATATCACTGGAGTCAATAATAATTAGTTTTATTGTTTGTATATATTATTTTTCTGTCATTTGAACAGCCATCTTTGTGAAAGGTTTATAGTGAACGGAATAATAGAAATGCTACACTTTCATGAACAGTTAGGGAAATGCCCTGTCCTCTGCAGTAAGGTTACTATTTTGGAGACACACTTTCTTCTTCTTATAATTTTTTAAATTATTATTTTTTTTTTGACAGTAACTATTTCTCCACAATTCCTCCAATCTTTGAGTTGTGGATTTCTATCACCAGTTTCCTCAGTTTAACATAGTAATGATTAGACAAAGCAAATATTGAGTGATAACACCAGATAATACTGGGCTGTCTCGAGAAGAGGACTGGAAATGGTTAGCCGGCCACATAATCAGACATGCAGTACCATTACAGTAAAATTGAACTTCGTGGGGGCTGACAGAACAAGGTTTGGACCAATTCTATTAATCTGTCCAGCATGAATATTCACTAAACTGAAAGGAGAACTGCATGTAGGGTTTTTACACTGTGCAGGAAAAGTATATGTGGTATATCAGGATATGTACTGTTTCAGACTCTCATCAGTTGGAGCTGTTAAGTGGAAGCCTTTAGGTCTTTAGGATCACCAACAACATCCAATTAATTGGTTGGTTGTTTTGTACCAGTGTTATTTATATTATATATATATATGTATGTATGTATGTATGTATGTATGTACGTATAGATAGATAGATAGATAGATAGATAGTTTGTGTTTTATTGTAAGAATATATTATTCAATGAATGAGTGAATGAGTGTGAAGGGAGTGTGATCACTTTATTCCCTAGATCGGGGGCACACACTCTGGATGTGGCATCACTTCAGTCTGCTGAACTGTTCACTCAGCCGTGTAGATTATCGTGTGATTCTGTTTGAAAGAGAGTTTCTTTAGATTGTACAGTAAATATATAAGAAGGCTATCTAAGATGCAGTTACTGGCCAGTTGGCTGATGCGGTCCACTTTTTGGATGCTGAATATTTTATTTCAGGATCCTTTGCACTATAAAGGGAGCAGGACTTTTTTTTTTTTAATCAGCCACTAGTGTTTTAGGGTGTATTGCAACTGTTTTTTTTAATGTATGCCTCATAAATAATATGATATTGGGACCAATATTGACATCATTTAGTGGTACAAACAAGTGGTGGATGGTCTGGGGGAGTGATTGATGAAGGTTGTGTGAATGTGTAAATGAGTGGGAGTGAAATCACTGGTGATGGGAACAACTGGATGTGGCTTGCATTCAGACTTCTGATTTTGGACTGGTGTAATAGCCACTACAGTTTATAACCAGAAAGCTTCACCCATCCAAAGTACAAGTTAACTTCTTGTATGGCAGATATATATTGGGCAATTTGCCAACACTCCATTACTCCATCCATCCAATGTTCTTTCCATCTGTTTCTTTACCCATTCTAACCATTCGTCCATCCAATCATCAGTGCATCCATCTGTTCTTCATTCATGCACCCACTCATTTCTACATCTCTGAAGTCATCTACCCAATCAGTACATCCATTTACCAACCCATCAATTCATCTAGCCATTTATTCCTTCATTTAACCACCCATCAATCCTTCCAATCATTCCACCATTCAGCCATCAATCACATCTATCCATCCACCAACTCTCCATCCTTTCATTTATTCACTCAATTTCATCGAATCTCATTTTTTCATTCATGCACCGATCAATCCATCCATCCATTAATTCCTCTATCCCTTCATTCATCCACCCTTCAGCCCATTCATTTATTCCTCTATCCATTAATTCATTCACCCACCCATGCATTCCACCATCCCTTCACTAACCCACCTATTAATCCATCCAACCATTCCTTCATTCATTCACCCATCAATCAATCTACATATTCCTCCATTCCTTAATTCACCCACCCATCCATTCCACCATCCCTTCACTATCCCAACCATCAATCCATCCCATTATTCCTTTATTCATTCACCCATCAATCAAGCCATCTATTCCTTAATTCATCCACCCTTCCACTTTGCCACTTTGCCTGGTCCATCCATTTATCCAAGCCTGCTCCAACTCAGTGAGTTACAAGTTCTCTCCTCCGTGCATGGTGCACTCTAAACTCTTACGAGCTCCCCTATAGGCACCTACGCGCTAATCCCCCTTATTTCGCTCTCTTTGTGTGTACTGCTGACCTGCGCGAACATACCAGTCCCACCGCTTTTTGTGCGTCCGCTTCCACGCGCCTCCCTCAACCCCTATTCACACGAGGCACAAAGCCAGGCTGCGTGCAGCCGCTCTATAGTATGTGCTGAGCTGGCGAGCACGAAAGAGAGAGAGGGAGAGAGAGAGAGAGCTGCAGTCTGCGTGCGCATCTCTCGCTCTCTCGGCCTCATGCCGGTATAAAACCGAGGCGCCAGGTTCCCTCCAGGCTCCACGCGAGACAGGCGTTACAGAAGCGAGTCAGTGCCTAACACGGTAAGGCGCGCTCAGGCGCTGCGCTAAGAGACTAAATTCACAGACTCTAATCCAAAAAAATCATCATTAACAAGCAGGGACACCATCATTACAAAGTCCTGAACTGTCTGCTTTACCACCTAGAGCTCACCTGGAAAGCTTTTTAATGATTAGTCATTTTAAATTCATGTATTTATTATTTCTTATTAATGTATTTGATTGTAAATCTTTATAATTAAAATTAACGCAGTGAAATAAATTGAATTGAACTTACTGCCATACTTACCGTACATGGACAGTACCCTCGGTACAGCCTTATATATCGGAACTGAAGCAGGCAAGGCTTTTCCAGTTCAAAGCTTTTGAATTTTATAATTTATATAATGTTATCACTTCTTCTCCATCCTCAGGAATAAAGATGTATCGATTCAGCAGATCCGCCATGATGCATCCCATGGTGAACTCCGGCATGGGAATGGCCCCCTTCTGGAAGGTAAACCAATAATAGTCTGTGAGTCTGCAGCTCTTTCCCTACCCAGTTCTGAGGACCCTATTCTCTACTCTGGCATGGGAACTAGTAAATGGGTTAAATCGGGTGTGCCAGAGGAGGGCACAAAAATGTGTTGGGATCGCAGGACTGGGCTTGGGAACTAATTAACGGGTTGAATCATAAGAACCATAAGAATAAGGGCACAAGAATGTATGGGGTCCCAGGATTGGGCTTGGGAACTAGTTAATGGGTTGAGTCAGGTATGCTAGTGGAGGGTATAAGAATGTTTAGGGGTCCCAGGACTGGGCCTGGGAACTAGTTAATGGGTTGAGTCAGGTGTGCTATTGGATGGCATAAGAACATTTGGGGGTCCCAGGACTGGGCCTGGGAACTAGTTAATGGGTTGAGTCAGGTGTGCTAGTGGAGGGCATAAGAATGTTTAGGGGTCCCAGGACTGGGCCTGGGAACTAGTTAATGGGTTGAGTCAGGTGTGCTATTGGATGGCATAAGAACATTTGGGGGTCCCAGGACTGGGCCTGGGAACTAGTTAATGGGTTGAGTCAGGTGTGCTAGTGGAGAGCATAAAAATGTATGGGGGTCCCATAACTGGGCTTGGCAACTAGTTAATGGGTTGAGTCAGGTGTGCTAGTGGAGGGCATAAGAATATGTGGGGGTCCCATAATTGGGCTTGGGAACTAGTTAATGGGTTGAGTCAGGTGTGTTCGTGTAGGGGATATAAATATGTGGGGGTCCCATAACTGGGCTTGGGAACTAGTTAATGGGTTGAGTCAGGTGTGTTAGTGTAGGGGATAAAATTGTGTGGGGGTCCTAGGACTGGGCTTGGATACCAATTAATGGGTTGAGTCAGGTGTGCTAGTGGAAGGCATAGACATGTGTGGAGATCCCAGGACTGGGACTTCGGTATATCTCACAGACACCTCTAAGCTCTGCTTTGGATGGGTTTCAGGTGACTGTGTTCGAGCAGGAGCACTTCCAGGGCAAGTGTCAGGAGTTTACCTCCGAGTGCTGCAACATCCAGCAGTGCGGCTTCGACAACATCCGCTCTATTCGCGTGGAGAGTGGCGCGTAAGTCCGCTGTGTGTGTGTGTTAGTGTTCAGTTTAATTTTAAAATTAAAGTTTAAACTTTAAAATAAGTAAGTGACCTTAGTCAAACTTCCTCTCTCGAGTATAAATTACGGCAAATATATGTTACCTTAATAATAATAATAATAATAATAATGTGTTTTAATAATAATAGTGTGTTTTATTATTTGAGAAACATACAAATAAGACACATAGTGTTCCTACAAGACGCTGAAAACTACTAATAGGGTGGGTCAGGATAAGACAGTCTGTGTGTCACCATATTACTCCAGCCTGTTTTTGCCGTTTAAAGCCCTTAATGGCTGAGCGCCAGCATATCTTGATCTGCTGAAGCGTTATAGCCCATCCAGATCACTTCACTCAGCTTAGGCAGGCTTACTGCAAATGTCTAGGATCTCGTACAGCTTATTTAGTGGACAGTCCTTACACTCCGGAATAGCATTCCAGAGAAAAACAGGAATGCAAGCTAGATAGAGGTTTTAAAATCTGGATATATGTTTAGTCCAGCATATTATTTTATTTTGTGCCACTGTTTTCATTCAGAGCATTGTGTATTCAGCTTCCCAAGTTTTTATTTATATTGTTCTATAAAGCATTTTGGGAATTGTGCTAAATACATATTGTGATATTATTCTTATTATTATTATTATAAATGTGTTATTGAGGGTTAACCCTTGCTCTTGCTCTTACCAGCTGGGTGGGTTATGAGCACCATGACTTCCAGGGACAGCAGTTTGTCCTGGAGAGAGGAGAGTACCCCCACTGGGACTCCTACTGTGGAAACCTGGCCTACCATGTGGAGAGATTCATGTCCTTCAGGCCCATCTACTGTGCTGTGAGTCCTTCAGTCTCTGTCTGTATACATGATACATAACCGCACAGTACTCAGGAGCACATGCACTGTACACATACTGTAAAACTGAATGAGGTAACCTGCATCAACAATGTACTGAGAAAGTTTAGAATCACTGGTCATATTAATAACTGTTATTCAGATGTAGCTTGTGAAGTGCAGATAAACTGTAATTCTGAATTTACAGCAATTTCTTGTTTGAAAATTGCTATGATTAACTATTAACTATGGTCACCAGGCATTCTGGATATTATTTTTATATTAAAAGGTCCATTCTCAATGCTACCCAGCATTCTTAATTATTATGGGATCATCTGCAGCTTCACTTATCATTGAAAATGTGAATTTTACAGCTGCCTCTAGTGATCTAACTGTAAACCCCTAAGCATGTGTATGTAAGAAGTGTGGCTATAACTTGCTCTAACTCTGTCTGTCTCTTCTCAGGCTCACCAGAGCAGTCGTATGATGATCTTTGAGAAGGAGAACTTCCTGGGCCGCAGTGCAGAGCTGTGCGATGATTACCCCTCTCTGCAGGCCATGGGTTGGTGCCACATAGAGGTGGGCTCCATGCACGTGCAGTGTGGCGCGTAAGTATCCTCAAAGACACACATGCTTGGAGTTAGCAATATGGGAAAAATATAACATCAGGATACTAAAAGACACGTTCAGGATACACAAAATGCATGAAGACTACAGTATGTAGTTTTTGCATTTTTTAATAACATGTTATTTAGGTTATCTAAGAAAAAGCAGGTTGGTAAAAAGGTAAAAATAAACAAATTAAACAGAATGATGTCATAATGGGTATAAAAGTATGGGTAAAAAGTATAAATTCATCATGGTCTTGATATTTAATCAACAAGTAATTAATTGAATGCAGCCCATTGTAATGTCATAATAGAGTGACACTCATCCAACTGGCAACTGGTTGGATGCTGGTTTATTATGATGTCATAATGGGCTAACATTTAATCAACAAGTAACTGCTTGTGTGACGGTCCATTATGATTTCATAATGGGCTGGTATTCAATCAAAAAGTAAGTAATTGGATACTGGTTAGTTATGATGTCATAATGGCTGACATTCAATTAGCATACAATGCAATTATCATTGCAGTTATTATAAACTTAAGAGGCAGCACCTGTATTATTTTCCCAAATATGTTACATAAGCTGTGCACTAAAATTAGCAAAATTAAAAAATGGATTACACTTTGTTTAATCTGTTTAAACCTTTTGCATGTGACTGTTTATTATTCTAGAGGTAATGATGAGAACCAACACTAAAACAGAAAAGCATATTGTGACATAATTTATGAAATAATGATATTATCATATTATCCAGCCCTAATGGTAATCGCTTTCTGTTTCTCTGTATGTGTAAAATACTTGTGTACGTGTCTATTTGTGCTTGTGTAGTTTTGTGTGTTATGAGTTCCCAGGCTACAGGGGCAGGCAGTACATCATGGAGTGTGAAAGGCACAGTGGAGACTATCAGCACTGGAAAAACTGGGGCTCCCACAGTCAGACTCCTCAGATCCAGTCCATCCGTAGGATCCAGCACTAACAGGGCAGCCTCTGCAAGACACACACCACGGACCGCCCAGCCACCTGGCACTCATATCTCATGCATACTGTTTTTCCTCACCAGTGTCTTTTTATTACCAATACCACACCACCACACACAACCACACACCATACAGCCATCCTGTTCCGCACATGGGTGTCAATCGCAGTTTCTTGTCAGGTGCTAAGCCAAACCCCCTGAGGTGCTCCCATCCCAACCAGCGCATTCAACTTAGCTAGGCCACGCCCCATCATAAGGCAAGGCGATTGGTCAAGAGCAGCTCAGGTGTGATGTGCAGGAGGGGGATAATATATCATGAAGCAATAAATGCATAATAAACACATGTTTACTTCAGTGAGTCTGTTACCTTATTGTGTCTGTGTGTGAAAACCCAATAAATCTGAAGTTTTCAGATCTAAACAGCAGGACTGGTTCCCTGCAGATTAACAACAACTGTTTTAAAGCTGTACATTGTGTAATAAACATAGATTACAGTAAATCTAAACCAATTATCAATTCACAATTCAAATCAAACCAAATATTTAACACTGTATGTTTAAAACAGCTTTTGCATAAATATTTAATGATATATAAAATATAAAACTCAACACCCTGATTTAATGCATCTGGCTCTTTATCATTATCAGGTATCATGAGGAGGTATCAAGACTCCCAGAGCAGGAGTGGACACCTATATGCATTAAAGAAAACAATCATATGCTTTTCTCAGATAGTTTTAAAAGACATATATAATTTTTTCTTGTCTTATTATTTGAGGTCCACTTTTAACAGCTGTATGGTTTTATATATCAGCTAAAAACCCCAGTAATTTATTTTTACATGACCATTCTTCTCTTTTATAATGTATAATGGGTTCAAACTGGCTTTTCGTGTTACTAGACTTTGGGAGGTATTGTACGCCAGACTGAGATTCTGGAATACAATATCATGTTCTGTTATATATATATAGTTTTTAGTGTGTGTGTGTGTGTATGTGTATGTGTGTGTGGGTGGGTGTATTTGTGTGTGTGTGTGTGTGTGTGTGTGTATATGTGTGTGTGTGTGTGTATGCATGTGTGGGTGTGTGTGTGTGTGTGTGGGTGTGTATGTATGTGTGTGTGTGTGTGTATTTGTGTGTGTATGTGTGTGTGTGTATTTGTGTGTGTGTGTGTGTGTGTATGTGTGTGTGTGTGTGTATTTGTGTGTGTGTGTGTATGTGTGGAAAATGATGCTAAATTTTTGGCAAAACACAGTGGCTGCATTTGAGCTTGGCCATAGTGTAAAGGAAGTAGCTGTAAAAAAGGCCTGTCTATCTTTCTATGTACATTTAGACAATTTAGCTGATGCTCTTATCCAGAGCGACTTACAAGGTTATTCGTTCTACAGGTAGGCCAGTGCAGTGTTAGGAGTCTTACCCAAGGACTCTTACTGGTGTAGCTTAGCATTAGCTACCTAGACTGGGATTCGAACCCCTGTCTCACAAAAGGGGTGGTAGCGCTCTCTCTCTCTCTCTCTCTCTTTCTCTTTCTCTCTCTCTCTTTCTTTCTTTTCTCTCTCTCTCTCTCTCTCTCTCTCTCTCTCTCTCGCAATTTTGAAGAATTCCTTTTGGTCCCTTCATCATGACATTTTCACACAATGTAAAGGATAACTGCTGAGGTGAAATTCTGCCATTATTAACTTTTCTTTTTTCTGGACAGCAACAATATACTGGTTAGCTATGGTACCATTCTGGCTTCGTTATAAACTTTTTTGTTTAATCTACTGTCAGTATGAGAATACAAACTGATGATATCAGGTATAATGTCGTCTGATTGCTTAGTCAGTAATACTATACATAATTCTGACTACACTGTGGAAATATGCGCTGCCAATAGTGTGACGTTCCCCCATACACTAACACACACAGTGAAATTACAAATCAACTGTTTAATCATCAACACAACAAAAACTCTGATAGAGGATGAGTAAATTACTGAACACTTAGAAAACATGTCTTAGAGGTGCTTCAACAGCAGAGCAAAAGACACTTACAGTAAGAAAGACAGTAAGAAATCTCAGCTTAAAGAATGTTACACTAAACTAAACTGTTAACTCTTTGTCTCAGAGTTTCCTAAATTAAAACAGCCATAAGCATCTGGCAAATTGTCCATAATAATTTTTATACGTAACAGTAAACAAGGTGGACACCGACAGCGGTTCAGCATATCTGTCCTTGAAAAATCCCTAAATTAGTACATGACCCTGGATGGAATGCAAAGTGGACCCTCTGACCTCAGTAGTGGAGATTCTGATTGACATGTAGAGAAGAGTGATTGTAGCAGATTCCCAGCACCAGTGAGTTCCAGCTTCTTTGTATGTTACTATAAAGAGTGATGAGAAACAAAATAAGAACAATGCAAAGACGGGCAGAAATGCCTGCTACAGCGCTACGTCATACTGTACCCCACCACATCACACCCCAGGAACTATGGGCACTAGAGCAATGAAGTTAAGTTTGTAGACCAAAACTCATCATCGAAATTCTGTTCCGGCCCTCAACCAATGCTCTTTTAGCCGAAAGCAATGGTATCCTCACAGCAATGTTCTAACATCTAGTGTAAAGCCTTCCCAGAGGGGTAGAGGTTGGTCCTGCAGCAAAAGGGGACTCCCTAATAATACTGTTGCTTTTAGAAGAACAGTGGGATGAGCAGGTGTCTACACACTTTTGGACATGTTGTATATTTCTCATAACTGTCACCCATAACTAATAACAACTAAAATGGAGCTTACCAGCATAACACGAGATCCCAAGAAGTTAATCCGACTCCATACCGAGCACATCTACATCTGTATCTTCTTCAATGTCCTCCTCCTCTGAGCTAAGTCCTGGCCCCCAAAAGGCAGTCGACATGGTCACAGGTTCAGAGGCAGAGCTAGACACCTCCAACACATCCACTTCCTCATCCTCCTCTGAACCTCCTGCTGACTCTTGCTCTGCCTTCTCAGGTGAGAGGAGATTATGCTGGGAGAGTTCACCTTCTACAGGTGTTGTTGGAGTTATCTCACCCAAGTCTACCGTTAAGTCAACCATCCGGGTGCTTTTGGCTGAAGGTGTTAGGTCTTGATGGCTGCAGGGCAAATGTGGAGCATGAGCTGAGACCAGATGACTCAAGCTTGAATAAAAAGTGCTTTGGGATGATTCTGCAGTGCTGTGAAACGGCTCGTTGTTGTTGTGGTCACTGTCTTCTCCTACTTGGGTCAGTCTGACAGGCTCTAAAACACACAGGCACAAATCAGGTAAATGATGTCACACCCTTAAAGGTTTTTACCATTTTAAAGCAAAACTTGAAAACACTAACTTCTGTTAGAAATGCTGGCCTGCCTGCTGTACGCCACACAACACATCAGGTGATGTATAACTTGCTGTAACGTACAATATGTTTTGAAGTGGGGCGGAGGAAACTGGCGACTGAAATGATTCAGCCAGACAAAGCTTTGTGTTTTCGGTGTTCAGCCAAAGAAGTAAAAAGACTGAATCATTTATACAAAAATAAATATCATTTTTAATGACACCTTTAAATAGTTCTCGCATGTAGACAGGATTCAGAGCAGGAGCTTTTGCTTCATGGCCAACAGCAACTGCTAACAAACACCCTTTAATGCATTGGTTTTTCCCTGAGAGTCACACCAGAGCATGCTGATGCTCCTAATCTTTATTCAGTTTAAAGCTTTCGAGTGAAACAGAACTCCAAGCAGAGTAAAGCCAAGAACAGGGCCGCTACAGTGAGCCAGACTGATAGCAGCTTCTCAGCACACGCACACTGTTTCTCTCTTGCTCTTTTGTAGCCATGTACCCCATTTTACAGCGAGACGATCATATTGTGCTTTGTTAGTGTGTCTGCTGGGATGTTAAGACGCTCAGTGTTCAGTATGTATGTTTAAGCTGCAGTTCAGTAGTAGGTTTTTTTTTTTTTCTTTGAAAAAATTAATCTCATACAGTACACCTGTTCTGGCCCAAACCTGGCCCACTTGCCAGATGGGATGACGGCACTTGGGTGGACCACTCCCGGTAACAAGATGTGGCCACATATGCACCACTTTAGGGTACGCCTCAGCCAAAAGTTGGCAACTCTGCTGTATCTATGCCAGAAGTGGCTCAGATCTGTTTTTGGTGATGTTGTAAACGTGTGGGTCATCTTTGGCTCACAGCAGATTGCCAGTGTTGACAGAGAGCCAGCTGTGCCATGTCTTTGCCAGATGTGGCTCCAAACCACTTGCTAAATGGATGCAGTGGTAAAAAAATGTGAAATTAATAAAACACCATTAGTTTAAAAAAAAAAAAAACATTTGGCCAAATGTTTCACTTTGTTTGATTTCGGCTATGCCAGAAAAAAAATATTTTAGTGAATCGCGACTTTGTACATAATAAGGTGGCCACCTGGAGCTCTGTATGTGAGGCATAAGTGTGACTACATACCTGTATCAGGCAGCAGATTTGTTTGGCATTGTCTGCTGTGTTCATTAGTCATCATCTGCTCCATTCTAGCAGCCATGACATCCTTGTTTTCCGGCCTGCACCCCAGTTTTTGTCTTCCTCTTGTCTTTGCCCTGACTGTTCTAGCATTGTCCTCTGCTTCCACTGTGCTTCCGTCTGCCCTATCTGCTCTGCTCTTTTCCAAATAACCATGTATGGTGTTTTCAGCTGGGGATCCTCCTTTCACTCCAGACACACGTTCCTCTTCTCCCACATTTACTACTCCCACATTCTCGTTGGGTTTTCCTATGCTTTTCTTTGTTCTCGAGTACTCTTCCTTTCCCTTTCTTTGCTTCTCCAAGAGCATTCTCATCTTCTCAAAAGCTGAAGATGTCATCTCAATATAGGCTCCACCGATCTTTTTCTTTACAGGTGACTGTCTGGTCCAGGAACTTGCAGATGTGTGCTCTGTCTCTACATTGCTTCCTTTTGCATTCGTTCTGCATCTCTTTTCTTCTGTGCTCTTCGTCTCTAATTGCCTTTTTTTGTAGAGGGAATGAGTGGTGGTACTTTTCGGGCCTTTGGTTGACTGTATCTGTGTGGGTTTGCTTTTGCCTGCTCCAGCATTACTGACAGCATCTTCACATCTGACATGTTTCTGTGGGATATGTGATCTTTGTCTGACTTGTGATCTTTCTGTGTCTGTAAATGCCACTGGGCCACTGCTTCGTTTTCCTCTGCACCTTTTTTTTGTGGACTGGAGGCTACTTAACGTTAATTCTAGCTTTCTCTTCCTGCTCTGGCTTCTGGTCACCCTTTGAGTCTGAGGCTCCTTCTCATTGCTCTTCAACTTGCTCCTGGACCCTGTGCCACTATAGGAATTCCGCTGTCTCAGGGTTGCTGAGAGTCTTGGTCCATTTCGGCCAACTGATGTGTCAGCAGGAGATAACCTGATTGGCTGAAGTTGAGTGCTGGAGGTGAAGTGGGAGGAAACACTTGCATGTGGCATGTGACAATTATTTGAGTGTGGCTTTAAAGGTCGTGTGTATTTACTAGGGTCTTTACTGACCTGAGTTCCATCCGTGCTTCTGGCAGCTGTGAAATGTTGTGATTGGCTATTCGCAGTTTCCTCCACCGCATCTAAATCACACCCAGCAACATGTTGCTCAAACGTGTTCAGAAAGTGATCGAGAATATCAAAAAGTTCTCCTTCGGGCTGTTGCTGAGACGCATCTGTGGGCTTGACTAATGAATTTATGCTGGGACATTGTGTCTTTGTAACAGAAGACATGTTCGAAGTCATGGCGTATACAAATCCACTTTGGTCCGTTGGATTTTCCGCATGAACGGGAGGTAGAACATTGAGTCCTAGCATGATGTCGTCCAGGAATAAGTCTATGGATTGGGTGGACATCTGAGGAGCTGGTGGCAGGGAAACAGTGTGCAACAGGGATGGCTCTGGAGCACCCATGGTGTTTTGACAGAAACTGGAGGAACAAGGAGGAAGTGGCAAAGAACATACATGTGGATGACTTCTTGGGCTGCTCAAGCATGGAAGGGTATCCTATGAGAGAAGAGACAGGTCAAAGACAGGTTAAAAGTGCAGATTAGCTGAACACAAATAAATAGCTGTCTAAGTGGCTAAATCAGGGGTGTCCAAACCTATCCACCAAGGGCCGGTGTGGCGCAGGCTTTCATTCCAAAGGAGCAGAAGGTCACCTGAGTCTACTTGTTTCAACAACTGCTCAGCCTTCAAACAACGTATCAGTTGATCTTCTGCTTTGCTGGAATGGAATCCTGCGACCACACCGGCCTTTTATTAAGATTGGACACCAATGGGCTAAATGTACTGACAACAAGCAATACAGGAGGCAAATGTCCAAAAGCATTCAGACATCTGCTAATACAATGAAATGCATTGGTCACTATGTCCAATGTGTCTGCTAGAGGGGCTGTTTAGCAGTGATACTGTACAACCGCATTCCTTATTAGTACCGTTGATTTTTAAAGAAACACTGGATGAGCCAACAGACATTCAGACATACAGCTCTGGAAATAAATAAGAGACCACTCCAGCATCTCCACATGTACAGCAGGTTCTTAGTGAAGAACCTATGGTTCGGTTCTAGCTTTACTGGCACATACCCCACTCTCTACTGACCGTGATGAGTGCCACCTCATTCAAAAGTCTTTTAACCACCTAAATATGACCTCAAGTGACCTGGCGTGCGGTGGCTAGGGTGAAATGCACAGCGAGCATGGTTCTAAAAACTGTGATTAGTGATTTTCTAAATAAACAGATCTAACATGTTTAACATACAACAGAACTGCTCATTTTGGTCAAACACAAACCCAGAAACTGTAAAACTAAAGGAACTGATCATTTTCAGGTGGTCTCTTAAATGTTTCCAGAGCCGTACAGTGTATTTACCTGAAGTGCAGTAAAGGGTGTTTTTTTTCTAATATCGATGGTTCTAGATCCTGGTCCTGAAGCCCTCTGCTCTGAGCTACATCTTTTCTTGCCCTAATGCACCAGCATCAACTCAGGAAGGGCTTACATAACACACATGTTACTGTTTAACTTTTATCTTGCATGTACATATTCCTGCTTATACAAAATGTGCAGTTTTATATATGAACAAAAAAGAGGCACTTTAGTATTTGCATTTTAAACCTCTCTTTATCTTATTATACTTCGCACCCAGTAAGCCTCTTTACAGTCTGACTTTATCAGTTCTGCTAGATTTTCAGGTCTGTAGATTTTCTTGGACCCTTGAAAGCTGGGTATTGTGGGTTGGTCGATTATTCAGGATTAGTTGAGTATACAAAACAGCTCTTATTCATCAACATTGTTGTTGAAACGAGCGCAGATTTGTCGTCCTTAATGATGTATGTAGTCTGACCTCGTTTACATATCATTTACAATAGACACACCCAGTTTACCCCCATAGAATCACATTACCTACAGCCTAATGCATAAAGACGCTTAGATTGTGAGCCAATACAAGGAAAGTATTCAGCCACTCATGGGCCAATGTTCTGCTCTGGTCTGAGGTTAAATGCTAACACTTGAATTACACTTGTTTATTGAACTAAAAGCCAAAGTCATTTATTTTAGATGAAGTGATGTGATTATATGCATTATGTGTGTGTCTACTGTACTGTACAAGGTTAACTCTGTTTTATGCTTTTTGGGAGATAGTTGTCAACTGCATCAGTACTAAAGCAACAGTCGTTACAGTCACCATAAAACAGAAAACTGTATATAGATTGTCAGAGTTCAATAATGAGAGTTCGGCACTCAGAATTGACATACCCTGAACTTCAAACACTGGTGTCTTTCTTTCAAATACAAATCCTATATTTACAAAAGAGGATGGCTAAACTGTTGCAGAACACTCCTGACTCCTTCCAAAATGACACCCCCAAAATGTACACATACCAGCTCAAGTTCTAGCCCAAATTAAACAACTACCACTGAGTAACAGCAATAGTGGAGTATTCGTGCAGAGATCTAATGTTCCAGCCTGCGGTGTCGTCACTTTTCACGCCATTTCCTAGAATCAGTCAAGGGGCATGAATTATGTTTATTTTCCTATAAGGCTGAAAATGGCGTTTTTTATCGCAGGTTTTTAACTGAATGTTCATCTCCACATTAAATACTTTAGTAAAGAAGATTACACTTTTCATACCCTTTTAAGGAATTCTAAACAGGCATGGCTGAGGTTCAGCATTAAACAAGGCTGAATTGGAAATTGGCTTCCTATGCACCAGCTTGTTTATCAGATACTCACATAAAATGCTACAGCTTGTTCCTGCACCAGAATGTAGCTGAGACATGATTTAAGACACAACAGAAATTCGGCAAAACAAGCTAACAGGATCCTGGACAACTTTTCTTCTGAGTTGTCTGTTTGCACTGCACATTTGACCTCGGACACTTTCTTAAAACTTATCAATGTCAGGGCTTTACACAGTGAAGGGCAGAGATGCAGCGCCACCTTTATCAGCATCACAACAGCAACCTGTAAGTAGCAGCCATGCTGTGTGATTGTATCCCTGGGTAAGGCAGATAACCTTACACTGAGAGTTTCATAGTGAGGAACGACTGTAATTGACTTTTGAGGTCAAGATTTTTTCTCCTGTCTATGGCTATTTTGACATGTTGCTGCTCAACCAGCCAGAGCTCCACATTAATATTGATGAGCTCCAATTAAAACAGCTCGTCTCATTCTAGGACCAAATCATAAGGTGTGAACAGGTAAAACGCCAGAATATGTAAACATCAGAAAACGCATTCACCTTCAAACGGGACGTATGGTCCCAGGATTGGTTTATATCCATGTACACTCAAAATATAATAGTATTATTATCATTTTTTTCTAAATTATTTTTCTTTTTTTATCATCATTTTCTACCGATACAGCTATTATTTATGTTGTTGACAATGACATGATTATTTAACCAGAAATCTGACTTTTTTCACCTAGTTGTAAAAATATTATGCTCAAATTTGCAAGTCATGATTTAAAAACTAAAGAAATGGCAAGACAAAACCGATGAATAACGAAGCTGTCAGTAAAATTTCCTTGCGCTCATTTTATGATCATTTTAGTATCGCCGATACCAGTTTTGATCTACTATTTGTGTTTTTACACACCATTTAGTTGCACAATTTAGGAAACTATGGTACTGGGCCAAGTAAATATTACATCAAAATCTGGTCATTTTAGTGTAATGTGACATTCTAGACTGATGTGTTTTGTTTTTTTTTTAACAAAATTACCATTTATAATAGTGCTGTTTTTGACTAAGTCATGATTTGTGAGTGAAAGACATTATGAGTCTATATCGTCCCTGTCCAATGAAAAACATGCATCTCCACTTTTGTCCATTTTTACTTTTATGCATCATTTGAACACATCAGCTGCTGTTTACACTGAGTGAGAATCTCATAATGAATGGACCAATTGAAGTGGCCCAAAACTGTTCGGAAAGACGTCTGGTTCCATTGACTTCCATTAAAGTTAAATGAGGTTTTTGGCCTCTCCTGTAAAGTTGCCATTTTGGAGATACTTGTATTTCTTTGGACAGCGACGATATAGTAGCTCACATGGTTAAGTGTCTGTACTCACAGCGTGCTGCAAAAAACAGACCCTACTCACATTTTACATGGTCACCTTTAGATAAAGGGCAGCTAGTTGAAACACAGTGGGAACATTGAAGCTGCAGATATTACACGGTTTGAACTTCCCCTTTTAAAGCAGGGCCACACAGTAGACATTCCAATCACTTTTTTGCCACCTGAAGATGTTCGTCACTGTTACAGGCTGTGAGATCATGCAAATTAAGGATCAGAATTGGTCAATACCTGATTGATTAAATTTGGTTGAACATCCCAAAAAATAATACAATACAATAGCAGAAAGTTTCAGACATTTTATGCCCTTCAAAATCTTTGGGATGTGCTGATACACCTACCTGTCCCTCACCAACTGCCTGCGTGCCTCTCCTGCCTCTCTTTCTCTGTCTCCCTCTGCCTCTGCCCTCTCCAATCTCCACCAATGCCCTATTGCCTTGTCGTCTTCTGGTCAGCCTGACTGGATGTTTCCCTGTTGGCCTGGTGTCCAGCTTCCTGCCAACTCTACCCCCGCCTTGCCCACTAAATGCCAGCCTTGGTGACCATCCCCACCTTTCAGTGCGACTCTGTCCCGTCCGTCCTCTCCCTCTTCCTCTCCCTCGTCCTCTCACTGTTCCTTCACCTCTAGACCTGATTCTAGCCCTCCTCGCCGGTTTTTCTCCTCTAGCTCTTCCCCTCCCACTTGGGCGGCCCCTCCCTCTTCTCCCTGTACTCTGAACGTGAGCAGGATCCAGGAAGTAGCTGATGAAACCAGGGATATTTCCACCAAACTGCTCAAATCCGTCCACAACTTCCTCCACACCTAATGTCACACCCCTTGCCCCTGACTGGACAGGTCCAATCTCCAAGTAGGAATTGTTGGAAGTGACAGGAATAGGGGGTTGGTGGTACGAGGGTTCTGGGGGGTATAAGTATACTTGGGATACACATTCAGGTTCACTCACTATGTGATAGACTCCTGTCTCAGGAGCCACGGGCAGTGGCTCACAAGTTGAAGATGTCTTCACTGGAGAAAGCTGGGCTCCCTGTAGCATCACTGTGGCATCAGGAGCACTGGTACAAGTGTTTTGTACGTGGCTTATGGAGGAACATGCTGTATGGTCAATCACATGGAAGTGCTGTTGATAGTCAGAGCATATATGATCCGTCTGGGTCTCTCGGTCATCCGTCTCTCTCTCATGCTCTGTCTGTGTACTGCTCTCTCTTATTTTCTCTCTTCCACTTATTTCCAGCCTGTCCACATGCTGCCCCATTGCCCCTTGTGAAGTATTCTCCGTCTGCTGTTCAGCAACTGCACTTTCTTTTCCACTCCTCTTTCTGCCACCAGGAGTCTCTCCAGTGTGCTCCTGAGGTAGCCTGATGCCAAGCAGCTCAGCTGCTGACAGGACATCCTTTCTGTTCTCATCGATCTGACCCGAGTACAACAGGCTGACCAAGCTGAGCAGTGTACAGGCTTCCATGTGCTGGAGCTCAATTAGCCGTTTCTGCCCAGCCACCGGTGTTGGCATTGTGGACAGGGCTCCACAAAGCCAGGGGCTGAAGGCAGACAGAACACAGCTGTGTACCGGCACTGACACATCTGAAGAAGAGGTGGGCCAAGAGAGAAAGAGAGAGAGTGTGACAGAGACAGAGACAGAGAGTGAGAGAGAGAGAAGGCGAGGGTGACAGAGAGAAAGAGTGTGAGAGTGTTAGATAGTGTCTCACAGAGCACTGTGGTGATTATGCATGATGATGCATCACTGTGCTGCTTTATGAAACTAGTAAATAGCTGGGAAAAAAAAACTAAAGATAGTTATTTATTCAAAAATCAAATCAATTCTGTTGCTTAAGCATGATAAATATATATGCAACCAATCTCAGTTCACATTATATAAATCTCCAACAATGTGCATACACTTATACACTAAATAGTTTAAACAAACCAGAGTTTTAGGAATTATATTTCAGCATCAGGCTGTGTATTCATAACCATTCTGCATAATAAAGTTCTATGAGGGGGATTAAAGGCAATAACCTCCTCACATGCTTCCCTTCACCACTATGAACAAGTCTAAACTGCAAAGACTCAGTTTAGCCTGGAGGCAAATTGACGTTGTTTCTCATTTACATCTACATTTATGGCATTTAGCTGACGCTCTTATCCAGAGCAACTAACAAGGTTAACCATATTACAGGTGGGCCAATGTAGCGTTAGGAGTCTTCCCCAAGGACTCTTATTGGTGTAGCACAGCATAGTCACCCATCCCAGGATTCGAACCCCAGTCTCCCACAGGGGGTGGCAGCTCCCTAGAGGGTAGTGGTGTTATCTGCTGAGCTACACCAACCACAAATCTCAAATCAGATCTGTTGAGATGTCTATCATGAATAGTTTCCTGCCCGGCCGTGCATGTGATGTAAGCAGGGACGAGCCTTATTGCTGTACCTGACTGACCCAACAGCCATGATTGCGGACATTCAGTGAGCAGTGATGTCCTTCATGAGCCATCCTGTTAGTGCCAGGACGGCGGACGGCTACACGACGCAGGACTACATGCACGTAGACCGTTATGATGACTGCCCTAAACACCACTTCCGTAAAGCATTTCAAACAGACACCCTTCTGGGTGCAACTACTCTTTAATAATGAGTGGGTCTGCCTTTGGATTTGTCACTTTGAGATACTCGGTTTTGCATCGTAATTCTTTAATGATGGGGAAAAAAATAGGAAACATATGTGGAGGGATCCTAGATTTTGGGAAGATAGCCAGTGAGGAGAAAAGTGAATTCAGATGTTCTGGAAATGGGCTTGAGGGAGTCAGTCAGCGTTTGAATCACAGGCCTTTCTCACCTTGACTCTGTAGAACTGTGTCACAGAACTCTGCCCTGCTCTGCTGCCTCTGCAGCTGCTCCAGCAGCAACGTCTCGAACTGCAGCATGTCTGACAAGACACATGGACATGAAATCAGTTTAGAAGAAATTACACCACTGATAATCCCTTTTACTACACCTTGGGGAACTTTTTGGGGACTTTGGGGGAACAGGCTGAAGTTGGGACTCTCATTCGCCAGCTTCTATTTGGGATGTTTCCGTTCCACCTTAAATAGCATTACAGAGCCACTTAAGATGGAACGGAAAAATTTACCATGAGCTGGGACCATTTAGGATATTTAATCTCAATCTCTGGAAGAAAAACGACGAGTTAAAATCTCAGATTAGCCTTCAGTGGTTAGATGAAGGGAAGTGTGATTGCTAAGCGGCTAGCCAATGTGACTGGTGGTAGTTTTAGCCTGCCAGCTTAGCAAAAAGCAACGTACACGTGGCTTACTAAACAAAACCACGGCTCTCTCACCTCTCTGGCTTTTCTGTGACCTCTGCAAACCAGTGAATTTCTACTCCGTTAACCGACAGAGGGACTTTCCCCACTTTCTCGGTCTCCACTCTGCTTATGCTACTTCGACTGTGCATCTCTGCAGCTGCGGGGTTCTCGCGCTGGCTTGCCCCAGTCGCAGCATCCTCTTAATGGGCAACCAAACAAGTCATGCACGGGGTCGGTAGAAAATGGAAAAGGAAAAAATGGAGAAAAAAATGTTTTTTATTGTATTATTATTATTAGTTGTTGGCGTCAGTAAGTCAGTTAATCCTTGTAGTTTTTACTATATTGGAAACAAATTAACACTAAAAACCAATTTTAAAGCATTATAAGATATTAACATTTATTTGCAGAAAGGCTTATTTGTTTAGTTATTTATTTATGTATTCATCATTAGGTGTACTTAGAATCTCCACTGTGTTGCAAGTTCATGGCAGCCTGTGTGCAATACACCACTTGGTCCAGAAGATGGCGGTGCGCCCCCTCACGAACTACTACCAGCATAGTGCCATTTACAGTGTGCCCAAAACTACTCAGACGCCCCTTTTAAAGGTCTGTTATGCTTATTTCCAGATCATAATTTTATTTTCGCGGTGCACTAGAATACATTTACATGCTTTAATTTCCCCAAAACGCTGTGTATTTTCCTCATACTGTGTATATGTATATCTATCTTCTGCCTAAAACACTGTTAGAGCTCCTGTCTTTCCGTCATCCCGGTCATCCCGCTCAGTCTGTTTTGATTGGTTAACCACCAAAACGATTTTATATATATATATATATATATATATATATATATATATATATATATATATATATATATATATATATATATATATATATATATATATGTATGTGTGTGTGTGTGTGTGTGTGTGTGTGTGTGTGTGTGTGTGTGTGTGTGTATATATATATAAACACATTATCAGAAGTGCTATATTATAATACATTATATTACAGTGCTATTTTGAAGGATGATAAAGGTTATGACAAACCATTAATCTTGGAGCTGACTGTGGTGCCTGTAGCAGTGGCTCCTAGTCTGGGAGGTATTGCGGGGTTACTATACAGTGTTTGTCTAAATCTTAAATCTATACTAAATATTGGGACATTGGTGTGACAATTTGATTGCATTCAACTCCATCACTTCACTTTCTGAACGGAGGTGTGTTCACTAGAAGTGCAATTTCTATTACTTCCAGTAGGAGACAGTAATGGTCCCCAGAGTGAGCGACCATCAGCAGCAAGAAAGAGAAGAAGTTGCAAGGTCAGCTGATCGGACTCGTTACCAGTGCTGGTTCTGACTGAAGTCTCTGTCCACCACACAGCATTAAGATAAACTTTGCAGGTATTAAATAATTTGTATGTTTTTATACAAATCGTGTCCATGTAAGCCACATTTGCTTGCTGGGTTTTGTGCCGTTGAGGAAGCTAGCAGTTTCCGACTGTGGCAGCAGTTGATTGGCGAGCCTTGCTGTTAGCGTGCGTTAGCATAATTGCTTCTTTCTAGATGTTTCCATTACTACCGGCCACCTGCCTCTGGTTGTTCCTTTAAGTTTATTTGCTTTTGAGTCAGATACTGGATTATTTGTTGAGTATTGTTAATATTAAACACGAAATTTGTACAGCAGAAAGATAGATTTGTGTTTTAAAGTGACAAGTCTCTCAGAAAAATGAAAAGTTAGCTAGCCGAGTTAGCCAGCGCTGCTAACCTGCCGGTCACATTAGCTGAGCTAGATACCTTCCTCAGCGTTGTTAGTTTCTTGTCTTAAATCAAAGCCCTAATTTAAAACATATGTGCAACAAAACAGCTCATTTTGATTTAGTTACTCTGCTAAGCTTCGTTTGATTTGTATTGTGTGTTTAATAGGGAATAAAACCGAAGAATGACAGCCCAGCTGCCAGGTTTGCTGACAGTATTGTGTTTAGCCATTAGCTGTTGTAGGAGTGTTGATGTCGGTGGGGGTTTCCTGTTTACCATCCAAATAATCCCGAGCAGGCGCTCAAGTCCCCACTTTCCCAGAGACAGTTTAGGACCTAGTCATATAAATAGAGAACCTGTTCAATTAAGAGTCCCACTCGCTGCTAAATCCCAGGTTAACGATTTATTTGTTTTAAAACTGGCTCACAAATCGAAGGCCAAAGTTGTCTATTGTTCCAGTTTGTAGAACTACAAATGATCTAATTTCTGTAACAGTCTTACTGTAAAAAAACATGGAGTGATTTTATAATCTTAATCCCATCATGTCACTTCATCTACCTGCCAGAGTGTCTTGGCCAGGACAGGATTTAATATTTTTGTAAATATTAAGTGTTTTTTTTATCGTTTCAAGGTGAAGATCAACCGCTTTTTTTTGGAAACATGGCTGACACAGAGCAGCAGACGCAGCCGCCGCCACCACCACCGCCGCAAGCCGGGCCTGCGGTAAGTGGTGCAAAGCACATGTCTGAATTTCGGAAGTCTTTGATTATTTCAGATATGTGATTGTCAATAATGATCAAAAATCCCTAAATAGTTTTGATAGCAAAATGAACATTGAGTTTTGTGTCTTGCAGCAATTCTTATTAAGTAACAAACTGGAAAGTGCTATGTGGCTCTCGCGTCTCTTCACGGTCTACTGCTCCATCATGTTCATTCTTCCTCTGCTTGGGTTAGTATTCTCATCTATATATTGTTGGTTACCAACGTCTAACAAGTCACCTCACCCAGTATTGAGCTATAAAAGCTTGTTAACTTATGCCTCATGTTTCTCACAGACCCCTGGCAGCTGCAAATTTCTACCAGAGGGCACTCTTGGCCAATGCTTTGACCAGCGCTCTGCGCCTGCACCAGCGGTTGCCCCACTTTCAGCTGAGTCGAGCGTTTCTGGCCCAGGCTTTGCAGGAAGATAGCTGTCATTACCTCCTCTACTCGCTCATCCTAGTCAACTCCTACCCCATCACCAGTATCCTTTTTGTGTGCATTCTGACTTTCATCGCAAAAGCCTCCTTAATAAGGATCCTTATTGAGTAACAAACTTTATAAGCTTGAGCAGTCGAGAGAAGTCTGTTGTGAAATAGTTCTGAAGTAAATGTCATGAGTGGTTGTGAAAAGTCTGTCCTTAACTGAAGTTTTCAGTGAGCATATTCCCAGTGTTCCTCTTCTCCCTGCTGCATGCCACTGCTTACACTAAGAAGGTTCTCGATGTAAGTGTCTTTAGTCATCACTTACGAAACAGCTTATATTGTTAAACTAACCTGTGGAAGATGATCGTCATGATGTCACATTGACTTGTGATTTGTTTTTGTTTTTTTTTCCTCCTCCTCCTTCTTCTTCAGACAATGGGACCAAACAGTCTTATGTTTGTGAGGAACTTCCTGAACAAACTCACAGCCAATCAGCAGAACATTCTTAAGTTCATTGCCTGCAATGAGATTTTCCTGATGCCAGCTACTGTCTTCATGCTCTTCAGGTATGTATAGCCAAAGCCCCGATAGTAAAGTGTGTGTTAACAGGCCAGCTTTGCAATGCCCTGTGCAGTTGATTTACTTCTGTCTCTCTGAATGACAAAAGAGACCAAAGTCCTCAATACTGAAAGGTCAGATTACTGTTTCAAAAACACATTTAAAATCTGACAAAGTTTTTGAAACAGCAGTGGAAAAAAAACAGTATTTTTTTGATTGGTCTGGCTACTGCACTTGGAGCATTTGAAGCTCCTTTTTTCATGCACAGTGGTCTGTGGTCTAATTTGTAACGTCTAATACAGTTCTGTCTTGCTTACAATACAGAGCTACAAATAAAAAGCTGTTTGTGTCTATTTTTTATGAAGAATGTCTGAAATGTTAACTGCTGAACTGGGCAATATAGTAGTTTATACCATGTAAGAGCACTTTTTTAATGTGTATAGCCAAGTGAACAAGTATGATTTCATAAATGTTAACAAACTACATGTTCCTGTTTATCTAGTTAGCCACATTTGTGATTCACACCATATACTACCAGCTGTAATCAGATGCATGCATTTTGATATGATCCTATCACTGACCTCTGTTTGATCATTACAGTGGACAGGGCAGTCTCCTACAGCCCTTCATTTACTACCGGTTCCTCACTTTGCGCTACTCCTCCAGACGAAACCCCTATTGTCGGTAAGCATTCGCTTTCCTGCTCTTTTTTCCCTTTAGTATGTGGCTCAGGAAAGTTGTGGGTTTACTAATTGGTGTTACATCATTTTTAAATTAATTCCATATCAGCAACATAAAATGTTTTGAGAATTGTGGTCGTTCCTCCTAGGACCCTATTCACGGAGTTGAGAATTCTGTTGGAGCATTTTGTGATGAAGCCTGCCTGCCCTGCCTTCTTCAGAAGAATGTGCCTCAACAGCATCGCCTTCATTAGCCGCCTGGCCCCAACGGGAGTCTAACCAACCTGTTTCCGTATCAGCATCCAGAGTCACTCACTGATGTGTATATATACACGCACACATGCTCTCTCTCTCACTCAAACACACACACACACACAAGCTCCTACACAATGAGTAGGTAGGAGGGAGTTTCTCCGAGATCTCTAAATGGTCAGAGGTGGATCCCCTGCCATTCTCTTTCTGGAATGCAGTTACTACTTATGGAAAGACTCCACTAATACAAAGAGTGAGAGAGACACGGTGGAGAAAGAGCAAAAACGTCACACTAGATGACTTGCTGTTGCACTCAGTGCATTGTAAAGTCAGTATGGCTCTTTGTGCTTTTGAAAGATTATTTATAAATGGCTAATGCATATGTATGTTTTTCTTATGGGGTTGAATGAAAATATTTAAGCTTAACCTAGAGTAAATAATTGTCTGGTAGATCTAGTTTTAGATGCAGAGATTTTCATGTCTTTTTACATGTTTCAGTTGGATCGTTTCAATGTACTATTTTTACGATTGTGTAGTTCCTGTTTGTCTTGAGCTGGATTACCTCAAAATCAACCCATTTCGTTTTAAGATGGGATCGACGTGGAGGAGAGGAACTGTAGTGGTTATTTTTATTTAAACAAACCATCTTTAAAAGGTGACTACTTTAGCCATTTACCCCCAACTTGCAACCCTTTAGTGACATGTGGCTTGCCTTGAATGTAACTTGTGCAAAATAAGTGCATTCCTTTCACTTTAGCTCCTCCTAAAGAGGAAATTAGGTGATTCCTTTGCTCACGTTTTGATTTTTTTTTTTAACTGTCATGTTTGTGTAGGTCAATTAAATCAATAAATCTAATAATTCAAGTTTGTGTTGTATAATCTTACTCATTACACAAGCATCAGTATTGCTAAAAGCAACAGCTAGTTAAATGTACAGATAGATGGAGAAAGAGCTGAAGTACACTACTGAGAACTTGAAAGTCAGTTTGCAGTCAGTGGCATGTATAAAATTCTATATTGCAAAATAAAGCTTACCAAAAAAACAAAAACACAGCACACTAGCACACCTACAGCATTCAGTCTACAGGTGAGTTATTACTGAACTGACATGACACACCAAAACTACTGCACTTTAGGAAAAAATTTGATTCAAACCAAGTGACCAATCTGAACAGTTCAGGTAAGGGGTGGAAGACCATGGGGAGGTATATCCCCAGCATGGAGTAATGAGTGACATGTTATCCCATTAAAATGCTAATATAAAATGCCACCATTTCTGCTAGCTACCTCCCCCAATGTCTTGATGACCCACCACATTAACAGAAAACTCTCCAAGTCAAGATGACTTTAATACGAGTCATCCCTTTGCACATTTCCTGTACAAAGACAAATTCTCTATTGACCAGCATATTGTAAATGTTAACTGATTAAACAGGGTCTTCCACCACTGTCAAGAAGGAAACCCGGAAAAAGAAAGTCCATAAAGCTGCCCTGCTTTAGGAGTTTATTAAAGACAAGTTATTCTGACCCTTAGGACAAGGGGAGTAGCAATGTAATGACTACACAAGAATTAAACAGGTTTAAGAGTGTTTCTTCCTGCATCAAGATCAGGGTAAAGTGCAGTACTGGAACCTTAATCACAAGTCCATCCCCAAAGACTTCAACTCATGAGCCCAGATTATAGCACACCAGTGGCAAGGTTTATTTAGATGTCATTTTGTGAAAAAAACCTTTACATTGAAATGTGTAAAGACACCACTGGAGTCAGTTTCATAAAAATAAAAAAAATAATCAAAACAGTGCTTGATTACCTTCTGTACAAAATATCTGGGTACATCAAGCATAAAAATAGCAATCCTATAGGACTGCACATAAAAATATACATGAACCACTAATCTCACCACATGCCCAATATGGAAGGTATGGTGTCCATTATTGAGTTATGGGAATCTGCAACATTCCAAGAACGTATACACAATTCCTGTTAGAGTCTGAAATCTGGGAGTATAAAAACGCTGGGCACGGTCAGTTCAACACCAACTTTTCTGGGGGTTCAATGAGTGAAACTTCATGGTACCTGGAAGAGGAAAAACACAAAACCATAGGTCAGACCAGAAAAGCCGTTAACAGAACCCTAGTTAGCAGTGGAGGTGCATTTAACTTACTTTGAGCCCTTGTATTTCTCCCTGACAGACTGCTGTGCATGCTGGGCAGAACTGAGGTAGGTCTGATGTAGATCTTGGATACATGGCATAAGGTCTTCCAACGTGTAGCCAGTCATCTCAATGAGAGCCTTTGACTAAAAGATTACAAAGTATAATCAGAGACTGAAGGTTTCATCTACAAGTACTAGAGTTACTGAACACATTTCACATGGGCATATAGACAACTTACCCATGAACCCCCTGCAATAGTGTAATTTGCCAAAATAAAGGATGCAGCAGCTGTTTGAGAGGGAAGGTACTTCAAGAAGGGGTCGGAATCCACCAAACTCAGTTCTCCAAGAAACTGAAACAAAAAAGAGAAATCTTAAAAAGGTAATCTAATAAGGTTTAAAATAAATAAAAAAAATCCAAGTGACCTCACTTACCATCGACAAGCTCTCCACCTTGTTCCCAACACGCTGCCGTAGGAAGTACTGGGTGAGAAACTGGTTGATCGTTGGTGCGGCCAAATCAAAAGAGAGGACTTTTAGCACCAGATGCTCCATTCTTAACACTTGTTTCTTCGTATAGGTGTCATCTGTGATGTAAACGAACTCTGCCACCTCTGGGGGGTAGATCTCTTCAAATTTCCTGTAGTGGGACAAAGCCTGTGAGCAGACCTGAAAACAGGGGGAGCACAATAGAGCAGAAAAGAGCTGAAAAAGCAAACTTACGAAGCCAACAGCATAGCTGCCGTGCCAACGAGTTGCAGCTTTCCTCTCAGGACAGACATTGAAGACAAGAAGCGGTCGATGTAGTTCACCGCCAGATGTAGAGTCTCATTCTGGAGCTTGTATTCCTCACCGACTTCTACCAGCCAGTCAACCAAGATGGCACGCATACTGTTCGTGATGTCTGGCTGCTTCTTCATATAGGCTGCTTTGGGCCTGCATTTAAGCTTTTTAATAAAAAAAAAAAGGAACAGGGTTACTACAGGCATGGCACATTTACATTAGAGTTTACATTCAGAAGTTTAGACACCAACCTCCATCTCCCTCAAATGTGTGTGAATTTCAGCAGCATAGGCAGTAACTTCATTTACATTCACCAGCCTGTCCTCACCCTCAACTATTGACATGTCCATGGGAGAATCTGCAAAGAAGAAACTTGTCAATACAATAGTCAAGATACTCCCATAAGAAAAGCACACACGTCAGAATTCATTCCACTTACCAAAACTGAGATCCATTGGCAGGTCAATAGTAGCAAGGGGCTGCCTTAACCGTGTGACAGCAGGATTCAGTGTTAGTGGAGAGCAATCTACGGTGGCTTTCTTTGCAGAGGCTTGTTTCTTAGAGCAGGCGCCATCAGGTTCATCCACATGAATCTGAAAAGTGGACTGCTTGACTGGGGGCTTCTCTGCACAACTTTTGCCATGGTCTTCTGATTTGCAGGGTAGAGCTTGGGATGCACTGGCCTAGAAGGGAGAGAGGAAAAACTCCAGTAAGTGTCCAGAAATTGGAAGGCAAAAACAGTAGCAGGCTGCATGAAGATAACCGAGCAAGTTAAGCCATAAAATAAAATAGTACCAATTCATACGATCTAATCGCAGTGCATCTACAAAAGTGTTTAGCAATTTACCAACATAAGTTGGCCAACTAGTATTGCGAGGTGGGACCCCAGTGTCACTTCTGTGCAGCTGCTAAAATGGCGGTTTAGGAGATGGAGGGAGGAAACCTGGTTATTTAAACTGGTATCTGGACTAAATGACGCCAGATACACCATTACTGTAGGATTAAACTGCAGAAGAAAACTATGGGTCATAAAACGCAGCTAGATGTAATTAAATTGAGTCTAAATACACAGGTCAAGTTAGCTCTCTATGGCTAACTTACCCCACTAGGCTAACAGCCTTAAGTCAGTAACAGCCACTTCATTACTAGCCAAATAAAGCGCAAGATTATTAGGATCTCAAAAAGAGAACCGACAGGGCTCTTAACAAGCTAAGCGAGGGAAACGTGGTTTCAGAAATACGCCCGAGTTTTTCATGCATGGCTAGATTTGCTAAATGGCTAGTAAGGCTAAGCTAAGGAATGGACCAACACAGCCAACAGTACCAACCTGTTTAGAGCCGCGCAGGGCGGGCTGCCGTCGTGGGTTATTCTCCAAAACCCCTAGCACGGTCCTGTTAGGCGGTTTGGGGTTTACATTCTCCTGGTTCTCCAGCCTGTTCTTCACGGCACCGCGTAGAGAAAACCGGTTCTCCTGATTTCTGACCGAATCAGCCTCGCTGGTGTCGACCGCGCTTCCGTGCGAGGACATAGTGCAACGAGCTGGACAAAAACGCGGACAGCAAGCGAAAGAGGCAAGGTTGGTTGGCAGAAGTTTAGCCGAAACTTAAAACGAATCGACTTGCAGTTTTATATCCGGCAGGGCTGCACGTAAATACTAGACTACATTAACCGAGGAGAACCTACCGAGATGAGAAACGCAGAAGCGACTTGTTGCTAAGCCCGACAAAAACAAGTGTCACATACAGCAGCAGCGGCGTCTTACGAAGGTGCTGAATATAATCAAAGCACAAAAAGCCCAGAATGTGACCTAAACTAGATAAAAGGCGCCATATTCTCGTACCGTACCGCACCGCCTAACACGCTTTAACCGGGCTCTCTGAACCTCAACACCGCCTGTCTCGGTTTGTTTCTGTCTCAGTTCAAGTAGCCCGCGACTATTGAAACCGACCAATCAGGATTGCAGCTTGGCGGAGCGTCACTGATCTACGGCAGCCGGGAGGGCGGAATCGCGAACCGTTGAGAACTCGGAGAGCACGATTCATTGGCTCAGAGGAAATTTTAAAAAGAGAACAGAGGAAGATGTGGGCAACAATGCACGTCCCCAAATCTTCCCATCTGAAACTTGATAAATGATTAAAAAGGGAATAACGCACGAGCGCAGTGCTGTGTCCTCTGTTTTACATGCACTCTCTCTAAATAAGCACAAGGCAATGCAGTATATGGGCCTATTATATGATATCAGCTTGGAAAACGTGATGGACAATAAAGGACATCCACAAAGAACAAGGCAGCTGGATTTGGATATTATGGTAGACACTTGTTTGGCTATGCTTGCAAACGAGGGCTATTAACCATTTATTGCATACATTATTAGAAATTGTATTAATAAATTATTTATTATTTATTAAATAAATTAATAAAAATATAGCTGTATAATAAATATGGTATTATATTATGGATCTACATAAAAATCATATGAATTTTTATGAGTTATGAGTTTCACCAACAAGCTATTGTACAGTCCACATATGTGGATGCCTTGCATTAGTGGTGTAAAACAAACAAAGGAAATAATAATAATAATAACAGCATCTCTAACGAGGTTTATAGCTTTTATCAACTTTTAAATTTAATATAGTGCAGGAGTAATATTTAATACAAACATTTGGCTCATGTTTCCCCATTGCTGCAATAAATATAATTTTTGCCCAAAGGTGCAACTATTATTCATATACCCATGAATTATTGTTTATACACATTGTTTAATTTATGGCCATTGTTGCATTATGTCTACATGTTCGAAGGTAGTTCAAAAGACGTCAGGATATTTAATCTGTTATATTAGAACATATTTAATCTGTTAAATATGTTCTGTTTGACACATTTTGTTCACCTAATTAGACACTGGCTACATTGTATTGTATTGTCAGCCATCTTGGATCCCAAGCCTTAGCTCTTTATATAACAACAAATTCAGAAATGTATTTTTTTATATGATTAATGGGTCTTATGGCTCTAGTAGTTTGGAGGACATAACACACTGCATATACCTGAAATATAAACTATTATTGTCTGCAGGTGTGGACACCATGCCTGAAAGAGTTATCTTATATCCTGTAAGTGGTTTTCACATACAGGACATACTGTATGTTATGCTATCCCATATTAGGTGAGATTCCATAATATTATGACTTGTCCAGCATAATAAAGACAGCCTTTTAATTCCTGTCTAATATGAGTTTCAAAACATGATAAGCACTACAATATTCTATGACGCAAGTTGTTGGATTGGGAGTGTATGTTGCACATACAATAAATATCAATCCTCTATTACAATAATATTACTTATAGAAAAAAACTTAAAAATTAACAAGTTAAATCGAATTGTCATGTATTGTTAATTTCCATTTCCTTTCTATCTAAAACTGTTACATTTTGGAATCAAAGTCTCTAAAAGTAGATTAATAATTTTTATTACAATCATTATAGCTGTGAATTAGGTGGAGATAAGACTAAATTACACAAACAGAAAACTACATCATGATGCAGTATTACATGTATTACAAAATTAACAATTGTGTCCAAAAAAGATGAGACAGTATTCACATCGTCACTACATCATCTATGACAAACTCAATATAACACTGATATTACATTGATCCTATTGTACATGTACATAAGTCATCTACATTAAATAAATATTAAAGAAAACTATACACAAAATAAAACAATTACAAAAAAAAACAGTCGAATCCGGCTTTTCATTTCTTAAGCATCGTTGAAAAAATCCATCAGAGAGTTCAGGTCATAGTTGTCTAATATTTCAAGAAGCTGTGAAACCTTTGTCTTGACATTCTGTCCTTTAAATTTGAACTTGTCAATGAAAAGGTCGGTTATCATGCCTGGGGGAAGACAACAATACAAGTCCACAAAAGTTATATTATGCAAGAGCCATGGAATCAGCATCGCTATGTGTTTGATATTTGACATATGATATCAATCTAGTACGATTAATCCCACATATCATATGCAGGTCTCTTACCGTACAGCCTTTCCAGGTGGGCTGGCTGTTTCTTGTACTCTTCTAAAAGACGGGCAGACTCATCAAGTATACTACGATACTCTGGAATCAGGAAATCTGCATTCCCTTCATGCACCTGCAGCTCCTACACAGCAAATACACACAACACTGTACATCACTTAACCTTTAAACTAGCGTACAGATTGATTTATAACTACTCATTGCAGGTTACCTTTAAAGCATCAATAAGCTGAACCTTTTTGGCCAACAGCAACTGATACTCGAGCTTAGGATGAATCATCTTCAGCGTATGACTTACAGAATCTTCGTTCACCTCTAAAGCAAGGCAGGGAAACCAATGAGAATGAAGAACAGTACAGTAAAACTTTACATGGTAAATCAATGTGTTGAATATAGTGTTATAGAAAATTTTCTGCACATCCTGTTGATTTTCTGCATTATGAAGTTAACACCCCTCCACAGGGAACAATTTATCGCACATTTGTATGCAAAAGCTTCATTCAAATACCATATTTATGTTCACTGTGATGTGTGACTAGTTAACAAGTATTCAATTAAGGTAACTAGTAGTCAAATATTTGATCATATATATATCTATATCTATATATCTATATCTATCTATCTATCTATCTATCTATCTTTATATATATATCTATCTTTATATATATATATATATATATATATATATATATATATACACATACACACATACATATACTGTATATATACATATATATCACTATATATTTCTAAACCACATCTACTGGAGTCACATGTCTGCTAAGGAGTTTTTTGGTGTGAGGGTAGACGTACCATAGGAAATGTTGAGGTTGATTTTGCGCTTGGTGGCCTCCTTAGAGAGGACATCTTTGAGGATAGATATGGTGGAAATGTTATCTGATTTAAAGATCCCTTCACCTTTGCTGAGGAAGAAAACAGCTAATTAAATTCCAAGCGACATACTGCATAGAATTACATTAGCAAAGCCATCAATTCACTGATTCCGTTCAGGCTGAGGCCAGTGGTTAAACTGTGTTTGAAGAGCATTCAAGTTTGTAATATTAAAAAAAATTCTAATTAAAAAAAATCTCATGAAATAGTTCAGTGTACAGTTTTTGTTCAACTATAAAAATATGGTAGTTCTTAAATGACTAGAATCCTACCAAAATAATCTAATAAGATTATAGTAAAACATAAAATTCAAAAAGCATATTAATCTAATCGAATTAAGAACTGAATCAAATTATTGCATCTAAGGCAGTTTGTTCCACAGTTAAACTCTCACAACACTGATAGAGCTGTCACCCATGGCAGAGAGACAAAACCTTTGAGCTGCGAGTAAACCATGATCTGAGAATCAGTAACTGGTAACGTAGTGGTTCCTTGTGAGCAAAATATTTTTCTACTACAACACACCCACCTTAATTTAGAAAGAGCTTGCATCTTTAAGGCAATTATTTGGAACAGGACAAGGCAGGAGGTCCTCCAGGACCAGGGTTGGGAATCACTGTGGTTCACTGAATCAGTCATAGCATCTTTGACCATACTGTTGCCGTTCCATCCTTGGTCCTGAAGGCCCACTGGCCTGTGCCTTTAAGTCATTTCCTTGCTTTAACATATGCTTCAGCTCAGTAAGTAGTTGCAGTGCAGTGGGGCTCCAGGACGAGGGTTAGGAACCAGCCTACAACAAAGACTGACTAGAATTGAACTCTGTCTTACAGTGTAACTCACCAGTAGCTGGCCTCGAGTTGTGTTCCCAGAAAAGTGTTTTGAAAGTAAAAGGTGATGTTTTCTCCTGCTGGGGTTTTCTCTGGCACCTCAGGCAGGCAGAACACAACCCACGAATGGATCTCTGCAAAGCTAAACTGGCCCACCAACCGTAAAGTGTTCATGGGTCTGTAGACACAACCAGGCAAGTAATGTGTCATATGTGTCATATTTAAAATTATGCCTGTAGTAACTGGACGTGATGCTCACCTGTCCTGATCGATGCTGTGGGTCCTCTGGTGGAGGGACAGTGGTTTGATCTGGTATTGTCGAACCTGGCAGGTTTTGGGCTGCAGCCGTGGCGTTACATAGGCCTGAAGCGTGCCATACTGACCCTCAATTGACCTCACCTGGAAATGAATGAAAAATAAAGAGTAGGAAGCTTAAAGATTGGTCTGAACTTGACAGACTTAATACATTTATTAATTCTTCCTCCTTTCCTCCTGGATTTGAATTTGGAGCGTTAAGGGCAGTACAGTTTGTCCAAACAGACAATTCGATTTAAGTTGTTTAGTAATATTTATAACAAGATAAGATAAGAAAATAAGATGAGGTAAGATAAGATAACATAAGATAGCCTTTTATTATCCCACATGGGGAATTTTGCATCATTACAGCAAAATAGCTGCAGAAAACATACAGAGCAAGTGGTAGACTAAAGTGCAAGTTTTTAACAAAATACAAAATATAAGTAATATATAAAATACAGTTAAAAGAACATACAAATTCACATGTGTAATAATACACTGTTAATCTAAATATGATAATATGATTTGGATTATGTTAAGTGCTCACAACTTAAAACCAAAATTTCAGGGCCAATTAAAGCTCTAATTGTTATTCAGGTATTTGTTATACTGCCTAAACAGAATTAATGGAATATAATGGCAGTGAAAAAAAATTCACATGGAACAAAAATGTTCTTAAGAGTCACATATGCTAATCTCTAGTAGCTTTGTTTTGTTTAGAGTTAAGATACATATGAAATGCTTATTTAATAGCCTAAGAATCAGTTTATTGGTGCCGTATGACTAACGAATGACATGTGACCTGTAACGAGATTATGTGTTTACATTCAATAAAGCGTTTATTGTACATTCAGTGTAAACAAAAACACGTGCTCCATTTAACTGGAGCAAAGTTTAATTACAGTTGGAAAGAAAAAAACATTTTGTTATGCTATACAGAGCCCCGCCCCTTCCTCTTCCCTGGGGTCAATCAAATTCATTAATGTTTAACTATTCTTTTACAGACCATGAAATAACTACATCAGACATGACCTTCAGCCTCTCAGACTGGTGAATACATCAACAGGGAGATCTCCTCCCTTTTAGCAGAAAGATCTACTACACTTAATTCCACATACTATTTCCACATTAAAAAGCACTTCTACTTTAAGTTAAGTTACCTTTAGTTCCAGCCTTGTTGTGTTAGCCTGGCATCTGTAGGTGGCAAGCAGGAAATTTCCATTTGGCTATTGGGGAAAGTGTGCAAACAGAAATCCTGCTGTTAACCTATGTTAGGCCCATGTACCTTATTGCTTAACTTTCTTTGCTTTAAGGTACATCATAAATGAAACTGGCATGGTAGTGCTTTACCTCTGAATCACATTCGCTGAAGCTAACGACTGCTGAGTTTTTATCCACATCCAGGAGGTCTATAGGAACATCACTCTGTTTAAAAAAGAAACATAATCGTAATATTACACCACGAAAATAGGTCAATAGTATGTAAATGTGAGTGAGCGTGTGTAAGCTCTGTATTAAAGTTAAGCTCTTAACTACAGTAACATGTTTCTTCTGACAGCGCTGACCTGTAGTAGGAGGTTGTCAATAGCTGTCTGAACCTCCAGTGTGAGGCTGTAGCTGGCATCATCCTGGCACAGAGTAAACCTGTCGTTGATGCTAAAGACAGGCACGGCGGACACAGCCGTGCTGGACTGAGAGCTCTGCTGGTACTTCTCCCGACCCTGCATTACCTTAATTTGCAGCTGCTCCAACTCCACCCTGCAAGCACACAACACATGTAAGGTGAAAAGCGAACTGCCCAGATTTTGGAAGAGCTGCTGAGATCGGACAATAATAATAATAGTAGATAAAGTGTGTGCCGTATTTTGGCCAAAATAAAATGATTGTTTTTGCCTAAATTCCACTAAGATCTGATGAAAAAAGAATCTGTAACATTTTGATAACACTGGGTTGCACCTGGACATCCCTGCTGTTTGAAAACACTGTGCTGAACTGCACTGTATAAGAGCTTTAACAGGCCTGATTATGAAATTGCCTAGGATGGCATTTGTACCTGAGAGCAGCCACCTTGGCCTGGGTCTCACGACTCATCTTCACTTCATCCCCTGGCTCCGCCTCCATCTGCTGTGGCTCTGTGGTGAGGCCTGACACCCAACCTAGAAATTTCACGTTAGGAACAAGAAGGGAGGTCTTAGCTAATTTAGCGTACATGGCCTAAATAAGCTTCAATGGTCCATAAAAACAAAGTGACCCTTGATGGCAGAATGTATAGCGTATTGTAGCTGTCAAAACACCCACGGATCCAGCTCTAAACTTCTAAAACACAACTGTGCTGTGTCTCCATCGGCTACACAAACCAGTTTTGTGACTCCATATTTAGGGCAAATAGATGCAGTCTCTCACCTGTGTAAGTTGTTGTTAGAACCTCGTCAAATGACTCCTTTCCTACGCATCCCCCTTGGATAGATGTGACACTCTCAGACAAAACCTTGAGGACACAAAACAATGATCCAACAAAACTGAGCAGCAACATTTGAATGAGCAAGCACCATTAACGTGACGCATACACAGATTTCAAAACACTTCCTGTTTCTTGTCACACATACATTCTCAAAACGCAGAGTGGGTTCGCTGGAGCTGTCCAATCCGTAGACCTCTACTGTCCCATCATCCCTGCCAACCAGAATGTCCTTTACGCCATCACCCAGAATGTCAAAAGTATCGATGCATAGCACCCCTTTAAGAAAACAAGGATAAGAAAAAACATTTTCTGGAAACATACCACCTATGACTATTAAAACAAGTGCATGACTTTAAGTATTAAATGGATAACTTATACCATCTACCCCAAGATCAAGAACGTGTACACAACATAATTTCCTACCTCCTTTTTTCTTTTCGTTGTCCACCTCCCATTTGGAAACTGGTGCCGAACTAGTTAACTGGACTAGACCCAATTTTCCATCAGCTGTTCCATAAAGCACCTCCTCCCCATTCTTACCTAGACATAAAGGTAAAAATGACCAAACATAAATCTTAAAACTTTAGAGAGACATTTTCAACACTATACATATCTACTAGCATGTAATATCTCCATGAGCATGAACAGTTACGCATCAATTTGGCATGAACTGGACAAGTTTCTGGATGTAGGCCAGATCAATATTCAGCCACTCCTGCATCTAAGAATTGTGCAGTTGGGCCAGATTTGGTGGATGCCTTCCCCCACTGCTGGTAGACCTGTATGACTGTATGCTTTTAATACACCTGCAGAATCAGTTACTTCCTTCACACTATGGCCTTTGATATTCCCAAAAGCAATCCTTGCTCCTTCTTTTGGCCAGTTGTTAACATCTGCTTTGTGATCCATTTTTCACACATGGAATGAAACATTCACTGCAGTGTATCGCCTCCTTTCAATCTATGAATCCCGTCACTCACACCCCACAGGTATTTAAAGCCCAAGTTACTACCACCTTAAACACCCAAGGTGATTCATCTACTGTTTTTGTCCGCTGAGCTTATTTAGACATGATTTTGTGAAGTTTTTCATTTTTCTGCAACATAATATTTAATGCTTACCTCCATCTCTGTTGTGAAGTTCGAGAACAGACGGTGGTCCAGGAACTTCAAAATCATACAACAGTTCAGAGCCCTAAAGGAATATAATGCACAGTGAATGAATTTGCTGAGCTAAAGGACCAAAGCAAAGCCATTTTACAAGTAACTTTCCTAATAGAATGATTTTTCTCTTGCTTAGATCTTCAGGCCTGCCCACTTTTCTCACATTCAACACACTGACTGAGAACAAAATGTTCACTGTTTGTTCACACGTTATTCCAATCCTTGACATATAAAAGATAAATGCTGCATTATTACCTGTAATACGCGAAGAACTCTGTCCTGACAGGCGAGAACAGGCACTGTACGGCCCACTGTTTCCACGGGCAAACAAACTATGTCGTTGATCTTGTCTCCTGACAGGTAATAGTCCTGGTCTTTGCAGTCACAGTAGTGGTTGTAAATATAGCTGGCACAAACAAAAAGGTCCGCCCCAGAAACATGCCTGCCAGCAAAATGTATATGTTACCATTTAAGTTGAGCGATGCCAAATGAACGAAAGCTCAGAATAAAGACATAATTACCCACATGGCATTAATGCTCTCAGTTAGATTGGCCTCAAAAGAGAGAAACTGCTTTCCCTTTTTGGTGTAGCCCCTGACCTCAGAGCCAGAACACACAAAGATCTTCTCCTGTGGGGTGCCCAAAGCACCTCCCAGCTCAAGCCTGGAGATCTTCTGCCCGGGCAGACTTTTGAAAACAGGCTGGGCAAAAAGACAGACATGCAGGTTTGTGTTACTTTATCTGGTGAAAAGAACTAGCACTGTAGAGGAACATTTAGGTGGTGAAAGTGCACATAAAGAGTGGTACGCACAACAGCCTCCCCTTTTTTCATCCCAAAACAGTTTAATACACCATCGTGATCTGCAACAGCAACCTGAATGGAAGAGCACAGGTGGATAGAACACAGCAGTTAATTTCACTAAAACACTGCAAAATGAGCTTAGTCATTCAGAGTGGCTTGATGTGAAAAGCACTGTTGCAGAGAAAGTCAGAACTGTTACGGTGATGGTGATAGGAAACAGATGCCTGCTTCTAAAAGGAACTTCATAGACAATTATAACATGAAATGAATACAAATACACGTCCTGATGCCCAAGGCTTAATTTTGTATTGGTTTTGAGACGATGTTTGTTCCGAAACATTTTTTATAAAACTGTTAAAGGTGGAGGGGTACATGCAGGGAGCTGGTAGGCAAAATAGAGTCCTAAAAACATAATTTTTCCAGATTTTCTATTTCACCATAATCAACTTGGTGTCAATCAATTTACATGTAAATTTTTCTAACATTTTTTACATTTTTAAAAATGTACTCTGTTCACTCCCTGAACAAGACATTTACTGCACTGAATCACCTCTTTTCAATCTATGGTTTTGAGACGATGTTTAACTTACTTGGTCAACTTACTATCAACCTTACTTACTATAAATCAGTTTACATATAAACACTCAGAAGACATGAATAGATTCGCAGTTGATTTCGGATGATAGTCAAAATTAACTTAGTCCTTACAAACCCAAGACAAGAGTAATTTTTTATTGCCTTCTCCTAATAAGACACTTACGTCTCTTTAATTCGAAAGAGACCATCCCTACACACAACAGATCAATTAATGAAGTTCAAACATCTACATATTTTAAGGGTTTACAAATATCTGATTGGGGAGACACTACAAACTACACTCCAAAATATGATTTTATGCTGTATGTAATAACACTAGATATGAAAAAATACTACAATGCTGTACAATGCTGATATTGCTGAAGACATCATGACTGCACCACCACTAAAAAACTCAAGCAGGGAAATTCCTACACTGGACCACTTCACCTTAATGATTTATCTATTTATTCATCTGCATATGCTCATCAACCTTAGCATTGACAACAGATGACAGCAGAGCAAAGATATCGGGGAGGATGTGCAGCTGTCATCCACAGTATACATAGACAGTTAATAAACCCACCTTTTGAGTTGCTTTTCGTCCCACTGCAGGAAGAAGTTTCATGGTTTTCTGAGACGTTACTCCAACCTTGAAAGACCAACATGAAAAAAAAAACACTTCTGCTCAGGGTTTATATTAATCTACCAGTCTGTTCATTTTGTGTCTTGTAATCGTGGTCCTGCAAATGAACTAATTCTACTTCTTAGGACAGAACCTCGATGTATGTATTAACAAAAGCATGAAGATTAAATTCTTACCTGGAGGTAATCAACGTGGTTTAAACTAAGCTCCATCTTCTCTGATCACAGATGCAGATCACAGATTGTGAGTAAGTCCTTGTTGACCTGCTGCTTTACAACACTGCTTTGCTGCTGCTCGATGCTAACTTACATTCACGCATCAGTTGTTTCCAAGAATATTATCGACGTGCTTTGACGGAGCAAACTGAAAAAGCTGTCACCACAGAGAGTGGATGGATTAACTCAGGGATTAGCTTCTGCAGGCTCTTCTCGTCTGCATCTTTTAGCCTGCTAGCTAGCTAACTAGCTTCGTATGCTACCCAGCAGAAACGGGTTTCTCCCTTTAAAGAGAGCAGACTGGTGCGATTATCTATGATTTAATGAGGATTCATAAAAGCTTTCGGTCGTTCGGTCACTTGACAAGACCACAAACCAGAAGAGATAGTCGAACACCTTAAAAAGATAAAATACATTTCTAGCCAAGCTAGCTAACAAACTCTCCCAAGCGCCATGTTGGAGTCACTGACGCATCCGATGTTTCCATGGAGACCTCTTGCACGCGCGTCCTCTAATAAAAACAAATAAATAAATAAATAAACAAACAAATATGGAGAACTATTGCCAATAAACGACGATGCACATTTGAGAATATATTTTAGAATATATTGCAGGCTTAATAAAACACGTCTAACCGTTTAAAGGGCAAATCCACCAAATTTCAAAATTTCCCCATAATTAAAAGACTAAGATGTAAACAAAGTAATTCTGAGAGGTTTGGCTTGAAATTGTCCATTCTAGAGAAACTTACTAATTAAAAATTGTACACAGGGGTGGTGATGGGAACCAGATGTCTGAAGTGTAATGCCTCTAAATGCTTCCTCATTAAAAGGTATTACACAATCTAGTTATGAATATGCTGCCTAATGTCTGGTATGCAGATTTATGGTAGTTTTGTGAACAGCCTGAAGAAATGATTATTGTTATGGTTGTGCTTTGCTTTGCAATATGATTTATATAATACAATTTATATTCTTCTTCTTCATCATCTTCTTCTGCTTCTTCTTCATCAAGAGATTTTTGTCTGCTCGCTATTCCAGCACTTTTTGAGCTATTGACAACGTTCCAACTCCTAAATGTTTGATCTATCGAGAATGAATTGTTTGTATACACCCAATTTTTTTTCCCATTAAGAATGAAGGGGGTGAAAAACTACATGCTCGTCTACTGTTCTTCTGCTCGTTTCACATACATTATCACAGGGCAGACCCCCAAGCATAAATTCAATGATGGTCTATCCCGCACTCATCTGTTTGTCTTTTTATTCTATCCCTTGTTTCTCCCATGGAGTCCTAATCATTTTCAGCCCCATTCAAACACAGCCACCAAACTGGATGTACTCACTCACGGCAGATTCCCAAACTCTAATCCATAAACATACTGACCCGCACTATGTGTTGTTTGTTCATCTCTCCTTCCTCCAATAGCAACCACAGCCTAGAACAAAGTGGGAATCGTTTAAGCTTCTCAACCTTTCATCCTCAACGTTACGTATGTGAAGACGTGTGTGGTGGTTTTGATGATCCCTGGTTCCAATCAGCACCCCTGCAAAGAAGTAAAAGTGTGTAAATTTCTCTGTAACAAAGCATTTAGCTTAAAATCACTCTGTAAGACTTTGTGTACATAACAACAGACAGTATAATGCAAAAACTTTGAAAATTTGGTGGAATACCCCTTTAATGACTTTCAAAGGGCATTTAGTTTAATTACAGGCAAATTGATGCAGCAGAACAGACAATACCCTCATCTTCATGCATATTAGCATCAATAAGGACAAAAATGATTCGTTTGTTTTAGATGAAAAGTCTTCACCTGACCTTGATGGTGCCGGGAACGTTTAGCCAGTTCTGATTCAACATTAAACTCATGCATGACGAAAGAGTCTATCAGATACGGCCGAGCTCAGAGCCTCTCTAAAAAAGCACTGAGACAGCTGTTTTGATATTCATTATATTCTTCCTCTGCAAGTGGAGGCTTGATCTGATTGAGAATAAACATGCGTGCACGTGTGCAGGTGTGTGTGCGTGTGTGTGTGCGTGTGTGTGTGTGTGTTTTCCCTGACTGAGAAGTCAGGGCAATGAATGTCCTTCAGCAGAGGGGAGGGGTCAGCAGCACTCAGCAGCTGCAGAGAGACGTTTGGAAAAGCAGTCTCATTCTGGCAGCAGCTGATGAGACGCAAGACGTGCCATCTCAAGGAGAAGAAGTCACGCGTGGAGGGAAAACATGGATATATCTGCGATGGTTCCAGAAGCTGAAACCTAGTATGGCACTCTTTGGAGGAACCCCCTGAAGAACCAGGGCATCCGCATTCAAGTCAGTGGAATCTGAAGCCTAGAATGGCACTTTCTGAGGGAACCTCCTGAAGAGCCAGGGCTTCTGTGTTCAAGTCTGTGGAGTCTGATGCCTGCCCCGAGGAGGTTCCTGGTGGCTTCCACCTCCATGCCTCTTGCGGTGGGATGGGGCTTGAACTTGTGTGCGTATCTGGGGATCCTCATGCTCCTGATGCTGCTCATGGGGATCCTGCTGTGGGTGCTACTTAAGCAGCTGAGGAACTCGGTGGGCAATGGTGCCCTGCAGCCCTGCCGATCATTCAGGGAGCCACACTTGGGACCATGCAGGAGTCGTGATTTGTGAGAATGGTGCTGGAAAGCCATGGATTGTTATGATTACTGGACAAAACCACCCCCCAACTGGCCTCCTCATGGAGTTCTCTTCAATTACTGTCAATAAGTGGGTAGCCAGATTGGACTGTGGCCCTGAGACTGAAACCCCTGAGGCAAGTCCTGAGTGGGCAAGACTCTGAAACTGAACCAGCAAGCAATTCATTTTGTTCGTAAGGATGTAATGATTAGTAGCTTGTTAAATGAACATGTTTATGTAATGTGTATTCCATTTTTCAAATGCCTAAATCTCCAAAGAACGAGGATAGAGCTTTATACAGGCTATTTTTTGCAGCCTTTTCTTTTTACATCCTTTATCCATTGCACATAGTGGTTATTTAACAGTTTGTCTGATCACATGACCCAAAGAAAAGTCACAATTAAATATGCTTTTTTTACTGACTACAAAACAAAAGCTCTGAAAAGAGTCTTCAAAAATAGCCATACGTTTGTATTTACAGGCAGGAAAACTTGGGAAGGTAAGAATAGAATGTCCACTCCTTCCATGTAACCTGTGTTATGAAATATGTTTACACCGCACAAAGGATTATTGTGGACTGACAAATGAAATGGGTGACGCTTCCTATTAATCCTGTATATTTAATGCATTATAAAAGGAACATTCATAGGGCACTACATAATACCTTATAAAGCTGTGTATAAGCTTGTATAAATGCTTGTTGTAGTTATTTATAGTAGTTATAATTACATGCATAATCAATGCTAAAATCACAAACCCTGCGGTCAAGGCGCCAGGGATATTTACATGCTTTATAAAACTTTTTACAATGTAAATTTTATTTCTGCTCATTTTTAACAAGTGCAATGTCTTTTCATGTTTAAGCATATGTTAAATGATCTAAATGTGTGAAACTGTGTACATGATGTATTTTTATATATATCTATGTTCAGCGTTTAGGCTGTGCAGAAATTTTGTTGTGTAAAGCACAATGATAATAATTAAAATAGTAATATAATATAATATAATATAATATAATATAATATAATATAATATAATATAATATAATATAATAGAGTTTAAAAGGCAGGACTATATGATTTCACAGTCAGGTTCCATAATGCACTATAATATACACTAATGCTATATGCATGTTATGCTAGCCTATTACATGAAGGCTTTACAGGAAGACACGGGCTAAACCAGGATGAAGCCATTGCTGATGCTAACTGTTGTTTACTGCTGTTATTCACTGGCTAACATACAGCAGCTCTCTGTGATGCTCAGTTGTAGCACTCATACCCAGCAGTACGGTTTCCAGTTAGCTAAAAATAAACAAAATCCTTTTTTAAAGAATGTAAAACGGTAATGGTTAAACCAAATCATCTCTTATCCTCTCACTCCATACAGAATCTCTCCTAAAGTCTTGGCAGGGATTACACCCAACAAATCTTTACCTTTGAAGAAATATTATATTGTGTTATGAGACCTGACATAAAGTTGTGCGCTCCTGTTTCATGCATTCCAATATAACTACCAATAAGCTATTATACAGAGTTACACATGGAATTAGAATGAATGCATTTATAAAGCATTGTGACTACAAGATTCATAGGAAGTGTTACCATGAAATGATGTATATATCCCACAAGTCAATAATTCAATCAGTAAACACTTCTGCTTATGTTACTCCACATGGTAAGAAACAGCAAAATAAGACAGAATCTATATAATAGGCTAAACCTATTATAAAGATGTTATAGATTTACTGTGATAATAAATTCTAATCAATTCTAAATCCAAAATTCTATTTATATGATGTAATCCATACTGTAATACGTGCAAATAACCCTGTAACATAAAACAGCAGTGTTTACACAGTCTTCGTAGCCATTAGATGCCAGGAATCCTCCTGATCTGGTAGCCCACGACGACAACAAAGCACCTAAACTTGATTTCTTCTCATCTAATTAAGTCAAAGAGGCCAGAATATCATTCATGTCAAAGGCACATGTTCCTGGACGGGGATCAATGGATGGCTGTGCCAAGAGGTCAAAGGTTAATGATTCTTCATTTGTCTGCACCTCACTGCCTTAGCTACCCATGGACAAGGATGAACCCTTTTCACCTTTTTAACACGTCATTAAACAGTCAACACACAATCAGATCTATAATGTTCTATATTATATATATGTCCTGGCGCACAAAAAGGAGCGATCAGGCGAGGGCCGCAGGCTACTGAGAATATCCACAGACAAAGTCAATAAAATGCTCATTCTTTAATTAGCTGCATTCACTATTCATGATTCCATTACAGGAAAGTGCCATAAAATCCTCTGGGTGGTTCTAAGATTGAGGTGCCATTTATGTCATTAAATACCTTTTAAATAAGTCATTTTTTCAACATGCAATGCAAGGCGTCTTGGCTGGCCATAGCTTTAATGAGTGACAGAACTGACAGTAACACAGTTAGCGTAGAATTGGCAAATACACAGTGTGGCTAACTAGCATATATGCAATAGGAATGAGCACATTATGGGTATTATATGGGCAATGACTTAGTCATAATTACTTATAATAAGGAATAATATACTTTCCATCTACAGTTGTATGCAAAGTTTTGGTGCCCCTGGTCAAATCCCATGCATCCTCTCCAGAGAATTCTATTCTATTCTACTCTCCAGTACAACATTTACAATATCAAGCATGATGTTAGCACCCATCACTGTAACTTGGCAGTAATATATAACACAGCTGGCAGCAATATATGCCACATATACTGCATATTATATATGTTTATACACTTTATTTAGTTAAATATTAATATATTTTCAGTTTTATTCACTTCAGACATCTCATGGGTGAATACTGATTGCCTGACTGTCTTTTAAAAGATCCCCCAGATGTTGCTCTATATTTAGTATACATCTATGGTGGTTGGTGTAGCGGGTAACACCACTACCCAGAGTGCCATCTCTACATGTGGGAGACTGGGATTCAAATCCCGGTCTAGATGTCTATGCTGTGCTACACCAATAAGAGTCCTTGGGCAAGACTCCTAACACTACACTGGCCCACCTGTAATATGATTAACCTTGTAAGTCGCTCTGGATAAGAGTGTCAGCTAAATGCCGTAAATGTAAATGTAAATCTATGGCAGGCAGGGTTGCCAGGTCCACCAACACTGTCCAGTCAAAGCCTAATCATTTTTACTTGTTAGTTCCGGGAGAGGGAGAGAAAGTTGGCAACTCTTCCTTTTCTGACGCAACTGAGAAGGTGAGCTCACCAAAACAGGTGTTTCAACTAGCACCTTTTTTTTTAATCCTTTGTGTACGCTGCAGATAAACTACCACTCAAAGGTTTACACACGGCTCCTCATAGAAGGTTCTCCTTATGTTTATCTTAATGTTTTACCATAGAATAAAAGTGAGGACATCAAACTACATAAATAGCACTAATGGAATTATACAGGCCACCTTAAAAACTTCCAGAATAGAACTTTACAGGAGGATGAACCAGCTTTCTTACCCTGCAGTGGAGCTGATAGAACAAGGTTTATTACTAAGCAGGTTTGGAGCGATTCTATTGGTCGGTCCATCATAAATATTCACTAACCTGAAAGGAGAGCTAGAGCTTGTACACTGTGCAGAAAAAGAGATCACAGTTTTTACATCACTAAATATATATTAGAGGTGGAGATATGGAGGAGTATCTGTGTACATCAGGAGTAGATGTGGTGTATCAGGATATGTACTGTTTCAGACTCTCATCAGTTGTTCAGTGTAAGACTGTAGAGTCTTTAAGATCACCAACAACATCAATATAGCTGGGTAATCTAAAATTTACTTTTGCTTGTTTTTAGAAACATGTTTACATATCTGCCAACATAGTAAGATACTTTTACTTAAAGAAAGTAAATATACCTGCAGATAATAAACATAAAATCATAAAATAAGCTTTCAACAATCTCAATATGACAGATATTAGATTTAGATTACAGATTAGATTTAAGATCATTTTACTTACCAAAATGCAATTTATTTCTTTGAATGCACACTTTAACTTAGTGTTTTACCCCTAAATGTAAACTGCATAAAGAAATACAACATAACAGACCCTTTTTTGAGAGGGGGCCTCAGCTACTACTTTACCAGGGGCCCAAAATTTGTGCTATGCCCCTGGACATATTTAAGATGATGTCACTTGCCAAGATATCATTTTTTTGCAACATATCTAGCACCCGGTTGGCTCCTGTGTTCTGACTTTTGACCAGGGCCAAGGAATCAGTCGATCTGCCCTCGAGTGTTTGATTTAACGTATGCACCTCCTCAGTATTGTCTTTCAGGGTCTAATCAGAGTGTCTTTATTTAACATCAAGAACTCAACCTCTCACATTTGGGTGGAATCAAAATAATGATGAAAGACAGTTGAAGTGCTAGCTTATTTATCCATTGTGGATGAAAAGAGGAGATGATTGTTTTACAAGGAGGAGAGTTTCTGTTTTGATTTTGTTGATTTTATTTGATCAGGAGGAAGGCATCCCCTTACATCCCCCCTCCTAAGTGGAGCCCTGTGTGTACTTGTTTGTGTGCCTGGAGGGGAGGTGAGGTGACAGAGAGAGTGTGAACGTGACCACACACCACACTGTGAAGTGGTTGCAACATTTTAGCTGCATACAGTTTAGTGTAGGTCTGAATGTGTGATTGTTAAATTCAACAACCAAATTGCAAAGTGTGAATTTGCCTTCACCACACTGTGAACACCAGCCCACAGCCCCCTGGAGTCAGGTGATCCTATTTAATACAATGACAATACTCTGTGTTACATTGTTAACTGTGATCCTTTAAAAAGCCTAAATTATAATAAATGACTAAATTATAATAAATTATAATAAAAAAGACACTAAAACACTAAATGGCTGAGAGGTGATGTCATGTATACCATTAACAAGAGGCTCTTTAAAGCAATGCTGTAAAACTGTCCCCTGTAGTTCCTGAAGGAGTATTATGTGTTTAAGGGTCTTATCGCTGTATGTGACTGACCCATCAGCCACGACTGCAGACATTCAGCGAGCAGTGATGCCTCCATGAGCCATCTTGTTAGTGCCAACACCATTGGCAGACGGCTGCACAATGGTAAAATCTCTACACACCATTACCACACCTGCCCTTAACACCACCGACTGTCATGGAGTGACTCACAATGGCAGCGGGTCATCTTCAGTGATGAGTCCCGCTTCTGTCTTGGTGGAGACGACCAACAAATCCGTAAGTGGTGACAACATGGTCAGCACCAAGATGAAGAGTTTGTTGTCACACGTCCAGAAGGCCTGGTGTCCCTCGACCCCCACCTTTAACGCACCATCTGCAGGAACTGTGTGAGAATATTCAAACTGCATGGGATGGATGATCACAGGACACCATTAGAAGCCTCTACAACTCCATGCCGAGACGTCTGGCATGTTGCATTAGCAAACATGGTGGCTCGACGCCATACTGAGAGACACAGTTTTGTATGTGTAGCTCAGTAAACATTCCTCATATCAGTCTAAATGAATCATCATTTATTGATCCTGGTAACCTTTATCTTCCTTCCCTATAGCACTGCAATCCCACACCTCCTTCTGTGAGCAGCTATTCTCTGCTGATGAGTGTATAATGCTTAAAAGAGCATATCAGAATCACAAAACACTATAATCAATATGAGAGAGATGTGTAGAGTTCCATGCAATCTCACCAATCAAGCTCAGTCTGCCTCATCTGGCACACCCATTACTCCTGATGAAGCTGTTCCATTGTATTCCATAATGATTCCCAATGGAGAACTCCATAAATTTAGCTCGGAGCGGCACAGCCAATGAATTACGACTTTTAATCACAACCTGCTGAACGAGAGGGTCATTGACTATTATTTCTGGCTGATGTAGACCTGATGAATAACAGTCCAGATATTGATGAGTAGTCAGAGCAAGGAAAAGAGAAAAATGCTGACCTGCATTAAACCTCCTTAACTAAACTATAGTTCTAAATTATTGAACTTTTTGGGATGGAGGGCTGACTGTCGTGCAGCACATATTAAAGCAGGGAAGTTTCAGGTAGGAACTTGGGTTCCTAATTTAGATATGAATGCTAAAAGACATTTTATATATGCGCTTTATTAAGAACACAGTCTTGTATGGAAACTCATTGTCCATTTTATTACTATAACTTCCAACAGCTCTACCAATGTAGCCTGTAGTCCATCTGTTTCTCTGTATACTTTGTATATACTTTGTTTCCTCCTTTCAACTATGGTCAGGATGCCTACATGGTGACCACATGTTGGTGGTGAAGAATTCTTAGCACTGCAGTAACACTGTCATGGTGTTAGTGTGGTTGTGCTGGTGTGAGTGGATCAAACACAGCAGTGCCAGACGGAAAACAGTCCACCAACCAAAACTATCCAGCCAAGAGCACACTGTGGGGAGCGTCTTGTGACCACTGATGAAGGACTAGAGGATGACCAATACAAACTGTCTAGCAGCAGATGAGCTATAGTCTCTGACTGTACATCTACAAGGTGGACCAGCAAGGTAGGAGTGTCTAATAGAGTGGACAGTGAGTGGACACGGTGTTCAAACACTCCAGCAGCACTGCTGTGTCTGATCCACTCACACCAGCACCACACACACTAACATACCACCACCATGTCAGTGTCACTGCAGTGCTGAGAATGATCCAGCACCCACATCATACCAACACTGTGCAGGTCTCGTCGGAGTCCTGACCATTGAAGAACAGGGTGAAAGAGGGATAAAAAAATATACAGAGAAACAAATGGACTGCAGCCTGCACCTGTATTGTAGGTAAAGCTGATAAAATGGCTGATAAATGAAGTACTCAGTGAGTGCAAATATGCATCTAAAATCATATTATTAATATTTAGACAAAAATTATAAGATATTATTTTTGTCTGTTTATTTGATTGTTTTTTGCAGTGCTGTTTTTTCTTCGAGAAAATTGAAAAGGAGAGGGTGCTTATGGAGCTTTTGTGGTTTTATTTATTATTTATGTATTTATTAATAAACAATAATTATATTTTTAAACAGATAAATTCCCTCTTTTTCTCAGCACATAAAATGTTTTAGTATTGCTGTTACACACTCCTGTAACAAGAATTTATTTATTTATAGGAATTCATAACAGTCTCTTATTTTGTATGAATGTCGTCAGTGCCGCTCGCCAACCAATCAGTATCCGCTTATCCTACCGCCGACACCTGCGTACAATGTTCAGTATCTGTTATTATTTTCTTTTTAATGTAATATACTATTAGATTTTCTCATATGTAAAGAAGTTTGTTAGCTTCTATAAATATATTTATTTAGTTATTTGTTTTCTGTTCAACTACTTCACCCCTCTACACTGGGGACTCTCGCGCGCCCTCTAGCGTTTAGCAGCGATGTTGTGGCTACAATGGAAAGTGGTCAGACTAAGAACACTGCAGATCCACGTCCCTTTCTGTCCTGCTGAGACAGAAGCAGTGATTATATCCTTCTAGTGTCTAATTCTGGAAATCTCAACCTATCACCTTTTCTCTCGTCAGTATAGAAATGTTTACTGGTGTGTTTAAATGATTTTTCTGGACAGCAGTTAATAAAAATGTCATCCCACAGCAGCTCACAGACAGAGTAGGTCCACAAAACGTCATGAGCAAACAAAAAAACTTCAGTATAAATAATGCAACCATAAGATTAGATAAGATAAGATATACTTTTATTATTTTACATGGGGAAATTTGCATTGTGACAGCAGAGGAATAGCAGCAGAATAAGAAATTACAGAAAATATATAAATATCTATTGTTAGGTTGTTAAAAATACAATAACATACAATTTTAAAAATAACAAAAATTGCATTGTATTTGCACAGATATATATTCCATGGTTACTAAAGGATATTGCAGAGATATGTTTACTAGCTACCCGGATACTGACAATCTGCCAGTCACCTAAATACTGGGGGTACAGGCAGTGAGAATGCATGAGTTACAGTGATGTTGGCAGTCGGTACAAGATGTATACAGGTGATGTACAGGTAATGAGGTGCAGCAACAAATACTGGTCAATAATTAAGTCACATTGAATATATAGACAGTTCTGAGTCATATAGTGTGTCTACAGTAGTGAGTGTCTGATGCTCTGTTTGGGGAGGTGCCGGTTGTAGAGCCAGTTTCTTCCTACCTGAGGTGATGCCCCCCCAGCAGACAATGCTATAGAAGATGGCTGATGCCACCAGAGAGCCATAAAAAGTGTGGAGGACTGGACCCTGTATCCCGAATGACTGGAGCCTCCTCAGCAGATGGAGTCTGCTCTGGCCTTTCTTATATAGAGCATTCGTGTGGTCAGACCAGTCCAGTTTATTGTTCAGATGAACATCCAGGTACTTGTAGGTTCTGACAATATCAATGTCCCTTCCTTGGATGTTCACCGGAGTAGGTTAGGAAGGGAACTTGGTCCTGCGGAAATCCACCACCAGCTCTTTGGTTTTGGCCGTGTTGATGTGGAGGAAGTCCTGCTGGCCACAAATTTCTTTGTTACTTCTCTGTACTCCCTTTCATCGCCATCTGAGATGTAGCCAACAAAGGTGGAGTCGTCAGAGAATTTCTGTAGATGACAGGTTGTGGAGTTGTGGGCCAAGTCTGCAGTGTAGAGGGTGAAGAGGAATGGGGCCAGGACTGTTCACTGTATGCCCCCGAGGATTGTGTCTGACACACAGTCCTTAACTCTCACATATTGTGGCCTGTTGGTGAGAGTGGTGCACCCCCACGCTCTCCAGCTTGCTCCTCAGTAGAGTGGGCCTAATGGTGTTGAAAGCCAAACAGAAATGCCACCATTTTAAAATGACATATATAAATTTGTGCCACAGGGTGTGACTGACGGAATTCATAGACAGAGAAGAGGTGGTACTGTGCAGTGAATGTCTCGTTCCATGTGTGGTAAATGGCTCCAGAGCAGATGTTAATGATTGGCTAAAAGGAGTGACTGCATTTGGGTGTGGCAACGACCATAGTGTGAAGGAAGTAGCTGAACCTGCAGGTGTATGGAAGCGTACGGTCATACGGGTCTACCAGCAGTGGAAAATCCCAGTCTACAGGGAATTCTTCTCGGAATTGTGCCAGGGAAGGCATCCACCAAATTTGGCCCAACTGCAGAATTATTTGATGCAAGAGTGGTTCAACACTTATGTGGCCTACACCCAGAAACTTGTCCAGTCCATACCAAATCTAATCACAGCTGATATTAGTGCTCGTGGTCGTTTCAGTCACAGGTAAATATGTTTTCTTATAGAGTCTGTGGATAAAGTTAATCAAGAGCCAGTCTTTACAGTGAAGCAGCTCTGCTGTCAAAACTGTATGTTAATACTCACCCAGACAATCGAATCCTCAACAATCTGCAACTCGATCTACCTGGACCACACATGTTCAATCACAACATCTTCACCGATGCCCTATTATGTGTCCCTTGTCTGCTTTATAGGCCCCTGCTGGCACTGTGCACTGCAGAACTGGGTTAAAATGAAGCTACGTAATCTGATAAGACTCCTTCCACCTCACTTCCATTTCCTCAGCAGTGCTCTGCTTAATTAAAGCTTTGTGCTTTAGCACAGCGTCCGCCAGACTGAGCTGGGAGGTGTGTGATGTGTATGTGTGTGTATATATATATATATATAAAACTCACACACAATTACTTCCTACATCATGTGCCTGTCATCTTTCTTCAGCTTTTGAAAATGGACTAGTGCAAATGTAATGCAGCTCTTTATCTCTGCAACTGACCCACGTCAGCTGAAAAACAGCTGTATCATTTTAAAGCAGATGCAGCAGAAAAAAGCAGCAATGTGAATTAAACTAATAGCACTTTGGGAGAGTGTTTCATTTGATGTTCTTATGATTGACGATTCTGATGATTGCCAAAAAGGGCCCCTTTTTCCCTTAGCCATGATTTTTAACATAAAAAAGCCTTTTAGCTTTTTAATTACAGCAGCATTTCTGAACTGTGGTTACAGTATAACCATAAACATGGGTGCAATTATTTTTATTTTATGACAAGTATATCTATATCTTTAAAGGGATTTGCACAATATGGATATATTGTATATACAGGGTTTGGACAATGAAACTGAAACACCTGTTATTTTAGTGTGGGAGGTCTCATGGCTAAATTGGACCAGCCTGGTGGCCAATCTTCATTAACTGCACATTGCACCAGTAAGAGCAGAGTGTGAAGGTTCAGTTAGCAGGTAAGAGCACAGTTCTGCTCAAAATACTGCAATGCACACAACATTATGGGTGACATACCAGAGTTCAAAAGAGGACAGATTGTTGGTGCACGTCTTGCTGGCACATCTGTGACCAAGACAGCAAGTCTTTGTGATGTATCAAGAGCCACGGTATCCAGGGTAATATCAGCATACCACCAAGAAGGACGAACCTCCACCAGCATCACGTAGTGACCTGGCCACTATCCTGCAAGAAGAATGGCTTAAACTCCCTCTGACCACTGTGCAGGACTTGTATGTGTCATTCCCAAGACGAACTGATGCTGTATTGGCCGCAAAAGGAGGCCCTACACCATACTAATAAATTATTGTGGTCTAAAACCAGGTGTTTTAGTTTCATTGTTATTGTTCATTTCGTTGTCATTCATATATATATATAATTTTATTACAATTACAACTATAAATAATTAAACAATTAAAATATGACATGAATACAGTTAAGTTATTTAAATAATACTTATTAAAATAAACTCACTAGCCTACTCATTTATTTATTCATTTAAAAATAATATGCCGGTTAATTAGGTTGTATTATCAGCGAGTATTCCTTCATCTCTATGTCACATGGCTTTTTCCTGGAGCTGTTTTTCTAAGAAAACGATGCAAAAAATAAATAATTTAACGTCCTTGGCATGTTGACGTCTGACGTCATCGCGAATGGGCGTGACACTAGGGCCGCGAGGAAAAGCCGTGTGGAGTGGGGCTCTCGCGCACAGGTGAGGCAGGTGAGCACACTGACAGGTAGCTGTGTCTGACTGAGTGGCCTATTTTACTTTATAACAGTTTCAGGTTATATTAATGTAGAGCCGGCAGGTGCACGTGCTTCACTGGAGAATCCTGTGCGCGTGACTAACGCTGCTGTTTTCATTTACAGACTGTAGCACGTGGACTGGAGCTGAGAGCACCGTTACTGCACACATGGTAAGAGCAGCAAATATCAACTTCTGTAAGAATACAGAAAGGGAAAACCTGAATCTAGTGAACATTCAATACTGCATAGGTTTGCACAGTATGGATAGATAGATAGATAGATAGATAGATAGATAGATAGATAGATAGATAGATAGATAGATAGATAGATAGATAGATAGATAGATGTAAATATGTAGATAGATGTAAATGTTTTTTTTAGCTGTGCAATTATATGCGTTATTTACTTATTTATTTATTTAAAATTTTCTTGCTATTTATTGTGAACACATCTACATAATCATACCATAAACATGTCGTGGTGTATGAGGTTATCACTTAATTAGTGGGAGATTATATGCAGTAATAAATTGCTGCATGTTAAAGTTTGGGTGCCCATGGCAAAATTCCTGTTTTTAATTTCTGTTTTTTTATTATTTATAATAATTATTTATTATTTATTATTATTTTCCAAGTGTGAATATGTGAACACATCCTGTACAGAGAATCCACATTTTAACACACAACTGCAGCTTATTAGCTAAATGCAGCATATTGAAAAAATATAGTATAACATAAAAGTGGCCTATACAAACATTACAGCAATTTTTATTTTAGGCTTATTTTTTATTTGTAATTTTATTTTTTATTTTTTCCCCAACATATTAAAGTTGGCACAAGGATAGACATTGTATTTGAAAATCTAGTAACTTCTAAACTCATGTAGAAACTACACAAACCTACAGAAACTACATGACCACACATCACACCTTAATTTCACACCTTGGCTGTAATATTACAAAACAAATTCTTTCCACTCATGCAGCATATGACATGTTTACATCATGGGTATGCCAAAGTCATTTAGCAGTGTTCCAGTAAAAAGTTAACTCTTATATTTCTTTGCCAAAAAACAAATGCATACTTTATTGAACATATTAATTTATAATACTGTATATAGAAATTGTGCTTTAAAAACTTAAACTCATGCAGAGACTAGACAAAACATGGCCTCCCGGGATGCCCTCCATTTTACACCCTGTTTGTAAAATTAAAAAAAAAAACCTTTTCACTCCTGACAGCAAATGACATCATCCATGACATGTTTATGACATGGCTGTGTCAGTGTTATTTAGCAGGGTTCCAGTAAAAGCTTACTTCCTGTTTTGGCTAAAAACAGAGCATACTTTATAGAGCATTATTAAATCTAGAATAGATTCTGACTTTGCCAAACGGAGGCAGTTGTTCACCTTCAGACTGCGTACAGTTCAAACTCATTCTGTATAGCTGAAATGGGCTTTGAATCGCCTCTTAATGACTCATGAAAAGTCGCTCATTCTCAGTTTGAAAGGAAAAGTAAAGCCCCCTGTCAGAATAATAGCAGCTGTAGGACAAATTAATCATTCTCCGTCACATTATTATATGTGATGTGTTTGACAGATGACCAGTGAATTCAGATGAAGACAATTATCTGTGCTGCCATGGTAATGGTGATGGTGTGGTAGAATAAGTGATGGCTTTGAGGTTTAAACATTAATAAGGCCATTTTACTCCATTGAAGTGGTGAATGTGGCGTTGTTTAGCTCACACCACTCAGAAAGCTGTTCACATTGTCAGGATGTGAATGAATAAAGATGGGCCGTTTAAACAGAGATGGTGCCTTCAGATAGTTTGCGGTTTCTCTGATGTAACTGGTGTCGCTTGCCGAAGGTAACGGATCTGTGTTGGCCTGCACATGGCTGTCATGGAGATTCCAGGCCATGAATGATTGGATTACAGTAGATCGGACACGTAGTGGTCAGACTGTGATGCAGCAGAGATGAGGTCAGGGGTTTGGCATCAACCTGGCAGAGATAAAGAAACACGTCTATCATTTAATCTCTGCAGCTACAAGGATTAGCCATGCTTGGCCTGTCACTACAGTCATGTTGAGCCTCAAACTGGTCTTCAGTGCTCAGATACACGAGACGCAGTCTGCGTGGCTTATGAAATATGTAGCTGTTCTTTTTTTTAAAAGTCTGTTTAAGGAGCTTTATCTTAAAACTGACTGATGGGAAGTTAAGACACCATTGCAGTCTTTGGTGACGTTGATGTGGTGTTAAGGGCAGCCACTGTAACGGTCTGTGTCCATGTAGGCCTGTGTCATCTAATGGTGTAGCCAATGGTGTTGGCACTAACAGGGTGACTGACTCATGGAGGCATCAGTGCTTGCTGAATGGCCTGTTGGGCCAGTCAGGGACAGTGACAAGACCTGTCCCTGCTTATGTCACAGGCGTGGCCGGGAGTCATTGGCATGTCTCACGATGCCAAACCTGCCCACTAAGCTTAATTCCTGTTGGATGAATCCCTCTGTTCACCCAGTAGGATAGGCTCTAGCATCCCACACTCACGACCCAGGAGGACCACCAGCTTAGAAGATGAATTGATGAATGAATAAATGAACTAATGAATATTATGCTCATTTAATTTATCCTCTCTAATCTCCCAGTTTGAATTAAGAAACTTCTCAGTGTGGTTGCAGATGTTTGCACATTCAGAGAGGAAAGGGTCTGAAAGGTCTACAGTATACAGATTCCTCTTCTGTCTCAGATCAGATACAGAATGTATTCTGTTCTACAGGCAAGCAGAGGTAGTGTGAAACCCTTCGTGCACTTCAATCCCAAGCAGGATGCTGACCTCTTACGCAAAGCCATGAAAGGGATCGGTGAGTCTGCATAGTTATTCTAATCATCAAGCTTCTGTCTAAATAATGATTAATTCTTTTTCTGTCAATGCCGAGCAGCCCAAATCATCCAAATCTCTGTTTTCAGTAACACACATACAGTAAGTAACAGTAACAGGAGCCTTCCACAGCGATGCACAATAACTGTTTATTGTACTGAATGTAACTAGTTTAGCGTTGAAAAATTAAAATGTTTAAAATGAATATAAAAAAACAGAATTCAATCACTTTAAACTGTCAAAACAGAATTTTATTTTTGAAACTTGATGCAGGTATCCAATTCAAAACAGGCTTTTCTAGGCTACTGCTTGTAGACCCGTATGCCACTGCTTTTAGACCCACACGCCACTGCTGGTAGACCTGTAGGCCACTGCTTGTAGACCCATAGAGGCACTGCTGTTGGACCTGTAGGCCACTGCTTGTAGACCCATAGAGGCACTGCTGGTGGACCCGTAGGCCACTGCTGGTAGACCCGCAAGCGACTGCTGGTAGACGTGTATGACTGTACTAATTTGTTGATTTGTTGTCCAGTGAGCTTATATGATATATATACATATATATATATATATATATATATATATATATATATATATATATATATATATATATATATATATATATATATTAATTATATATTAAGGTAACACCAAGTGTACGCCAAGAATTATTTATTACAATTGTCTTTAAATGATGCTTACTTGGACAAAACACAGTACGATTTTTTTATTTGACTTTTATTAAACTTTTTTTAAATTAACTTGCATTATAATGCGTACATTAAAGGGGTAAGCCCAGCGTATGGTTTGTATGTGCAGGCACAGACGAAGATGCCATCCTCATGCTCCTAACATCCCGCAGCAATGAGCAAAGACAAGAGATCAAAGCAGCCTACAAGAAAGCTCATGGCAAGGTGAGATGCACTCATGTTCCTGCTTCAGTATTTGAGCAAATATAGAACTTGAAAGGGCCCATATCCTACTTTACCCTACCACCCTCCTACTCTTCCCACTTACAACATTTGTGTGGGTTGCCTATGGGTTTTATGGAGGGTTAGATGACCCTTTCCAGCTCCTCTTTATTCTTCACAAATGGACAAGGCTTTTCGTAACTGTGTATATAAGACTGGTACATGTAAATGATTCCCTTTCCTCCCCACCCTACCCCCGAATCAGCCAAAGTTAATAATGACAAGTTAGCGGCTTAGTTTCCTGACACGGACTATATAAACTAAATGACAAGTGAAAATTTAACCATGTCTGTATACTATTTCATAGAGTGTGAGCAGGATTCCATTTTCCCTGATAGGCCCTTCAATTCATGCAACATGCCAGCACTTCCTATGAATCCTGAATGAACACAAATGCATCTATGAGGCATTATGTAGCATGCATAACACCTTACAATACCTGGCATCATATCTTTAAATAATTATAATGACATTCATGATACTTCACAAAGAGTGTGACTTTAAAAAGTCTTTATAAAGGATGCACAATGTATAACAATGTCTATTTATAAGAAGATTCATTCAATTCAATTTTATTGTCATTATACCAATACAGGGTTGTACAGTATAACGAAACACGGTCAGTGCAGTTGAAGAATATATGTGTGTGTGTACAGTACAGTATTTGTGCAGGACATGTGCAAAGAGTAAGCAGTCAGATGTTCAGTATAGATAAATAAATATAGATAAATAAAAATAAAATAAAAACAAAAACACAGCTGGAAGTTCAAGTATACAGGCTAGAGTTAAAGTGCAGTGCAAACAGTCTTGTGAGGTAGTGGAACTAGAAATATTATTATAAATGCACTTTAAAACTGTGTAGAGCTTCATGTCAGAGCTAATATAAGTGAGTGTTGTGTTAAACATTTTAAAATTTTGATTTATTTGAGATTTTTTAGATTTAGTCTTTGATACATTATACCTCATAGAGCATTATCAGTTGTCTTTACAACCTCTAACTGAAGTGAGATCATCACGTCTACTGCTAATACATTTCATTCAATGTAAATAAGTTGGTCTTTCATGTCTAGGGTTCTTGAAAGACTTATGAGACTTCAAAATGCTCTATTACAACTTTCATGCTTCAGTTGTTCTAATTAACATACATTATAGTGCACTGTACTGTATAATCTGATATTAGCAAGTTTCATACACTTGTTATGTCGTTTACTTGTTGTTTACAGTGTTATATGTTTTAGTTTATGTCACCGGATAACATTAATTATCCAAGCCTCTTCTCATTATAAGATATTATGTATGATTTTGGAAAGCATTTTTAAATACAAGAACTAAAGCTTTAGTTTTGGAGCTTGTGTGTAGTACTTGCTGAGGTTAAATGGTGTTTGTATTGTTGGAGGGAGACTCTTGAATGGTCTATTACACTGTGTGCACTGAAAACATGATGCATTGCATTTACTAGATTGCAGGGGCATAGCCCAGAGGTCTGGCCTCCCAGTTGTGCAATTTGCTGTCATTAATAAAGCAGGAACCAGAAAATGGATTTTCTTCCTATTCGGGGTGAATGTTTACACTTCAGAGTTAAAATCTACCATCAGGACAGATAATAATACTCTTAGATAAAGCTGCACTTTGTTCTACCCTAAATGAGCTAATATTGGACACATTATGGATCAGTTAGAGACTCCTAAATAAATTATCATTGCAGTATTTTTGTTAAATTAAAGTTTATCCTGTGGAACACATGGTCTGAAATTTGGATCACATGACACCACATTCCACATGATGATGGTGTGACTGGCCGAGCATTTGATAGTAGAAATGATATAAAGAACCATACAAACAATTTTTTTTTCATACAGCCAGCTGTGATGGACCATCTTATAAAATTGTTTTTAATTTATTTGATTTATGACTAATATTTAAGCAGAAAAAACATTATTACTATTGTTATATTTCATTTTGTCCAGATAGTGTGGCACAACTGTGAGCTGTGCATGTCTGCACACACCTCTGTGTGTATTTCTAATATCTCTAATCACCGGAGAGCTTGATGAATGGCAAATGAAATGAATTTCAGGCCTCTTGCTGTGTACACGTTAGTGACTGATGAAGCTGATGGGACTTCTATTATCGCCGCTGTCAGGCCAAGATTATTCTGTAATGAGCCAATATCTATAAATAATCCTGAACCTCTCCGTCTCTCTCTCTCTCTCTCTCTCTCTCTCTCTCTCTCTCTCTCTCTCTCTCTCTCTCTCTCTCTCTCTCTCTCTTTCTCTCTGTAGGACCTGGTGAAGGATTTAAAGTCGGAGCTAGGAGGGAAGCTTGAGGATCTGATCGTTGCTCTGATGTCTCCTCCTCGTGTGTATGATGCAGATCAACTTCACAAGGCCATCAAGGTAACATGCCATAACATAAATGACCTACTTATAATAATTAAACGAATTAAAAAGTAGTGTATTTGCTAGCCATATTACATTAGTTACCTGGGACTGAAAAGCTCTGCAGGGGAAACTGGGTTTGGTTCCACATTAGAAAAGCTTCTCTCACTGAATGAAGGCTCTCCATCCACACTGCTTCATTCAGAACCACCCACTGGACACCAAGTACTGAACAAACACACTGAGATACTGAGCTCCAGCAGCTCGGCCAACACTGTGTCCTGAATCATACAGCATAGTCACCACTCTGCGTCTATGCAGATCAGTTAGAGAAAAAGAACAAGGAAAAGGTAATGTGGAGATTTCTAAGTTTGTGTTTGTGTTTTGGGAAGAGAGTGAGGAGAATGAAGGGCTATATTTTTAACTTTGAGCAAAAATAGGCTATGTTTTTAGCTATAAGCTAAGAGAGACTTTGTGAGTTTAGGTTTGAGCTAGGTAAGGCTATGTTTTTAGCTTTAAGCTAAGAGAGACTTCATTTTTTTTATATTTGAGGTAGGTAGGCTATATTTTTAGCTCTGCCCTATGTTAGGCTGTTTTAGCTTTGAGCTAGGTAAGGCTATGTTTTTAGCTTTAGGCTAAGAGAGACTTTATTTTTAAATTTTTGAGCTAGGTAAGGCTATTTTTTTTTTTTTTTAGCTCTGCACTATGTTAGGCTGTTTTAGCTTTGAGCTAGGTAAGGCTATGTTTTTACCTTTAGGCTAAGAGAGACTTTATTTTTTGATGTTTGAGCTAGGTAAGGCTATTTTTTTTTAGCTCTGCGCTATGTTAGGCTGTTTTAGCTTTGAGCTAGGTAAGGCTATATTTTTAGCTCTGCGCTATGTTAGGCTGTTTTAGCTTTGAGCTAGGTAAGGCTATGTTTTTAGCTCTGCGCTATGTTAGGCTGTTTTAGCTTTGAGCTAGGTAAGGCTATGTTTTTAGCTTTAGGCTAAGAGAGACTGTATTTTTTAATGTTTGAGCTAGGTAAGGCTATTTTTTTTTAGCTCTGTGCTATGTTAGGCTGTTTTAGCTTTGAGCTAGGTAAGGCTATGTTTTTAGCTTTAGGCTAAGAGAGACTGTATTTTTTAATGTTTGAGCTAGGTAAGGCTATTTTTTTTAGCTCTGTGCTATGTTAGGCTGTTTTAGCTTTGAGCTAGGTAAGGCTGTGTTTTTAGCTTTGAGCTAACCCAGTAAACAATGGTTGCCCGTGTCAGATACATGATTTCAACATTGTTTCAACGATTTAAATATTTACTGGAAAGCTGTTTTTAGTTTGGAGTTAAATTGTGTCATGTTTTTAAGCTTAAATAGGCTGTGTGTTTAGGTTTGAGAAGGCTAAGAGAGGCTATGTTTTTAGCTCTGAGCTTAGATAGGGTGTGTTTTTAAGTCTGGACTAAGTGAGGCTGTATTTTCTCCTTTCTGTTTCTGCTTGTTTATCAAACTCTGTAATTGTTTCTTGAGGAGATTCCTTTACTCTGCAGTTATTTTCCACCAAACATAGCAATGTCTGTATATATGGATTTTGGCAGGAAATTTTCTGCTGCATTTTAATAGCCTTATCTCTCTGTGCGTATTGGGTTGTGTTTATGCAAGCCCTGTCTCTCCACCTGTATCAGGGATGTGGTTGTGATTGTGTTTGTATGAGTTTATTAACAGGCTGAAATTGTGCAGCGTACTCCTGGTTGAAAGAAACATCCCAAGGCGAAATGTATAAAGTGACCGACAACTTTGTGTTTTGTGTTAAAGTCTTTGTAGTAAACGAATAAATAAAAGCCCTAGGATGTGGACAAAGGAGTTTTCAGGCTTTAAAATGGATAAATAAACTTACAAGGTAAAATTGGTGTCTCTTGTTATACAGGGAGCAGGCACCAATGATAAAGTCCTGATTGAAATCCTGGCCTCCAGGACACCTGAGCAGATGAAGGAGATCATCAAGGCATACAAGAAAGGTAATCATTACTTGGCCTGTGGAAAATAAGCTGGGCTGGTCCTATTGATAACACGGCTCCGGTTTCTTTTAAACAAGTATGAGCTGCATCAAATGGTTTTGTGGGTCAGGTGGTAGCCTGCACTGTCACATTTCACTCAACTTAACATCAGTATCATAAGATGGAAGCTGTTGTGTTGTACCAATTACATGTACCATATACAATTGCATCCATAGGTACCAGTCATATGCACAATGTGGTGCTTGTGTGTCACCTGAGCCCGATATTGGAGACAGAGAAACCACGCTACCTTTAGGACAATGGAATATGTGATGGGAAACGAATGCTCTTAGAATTAAACCCTTCTATAATTGTGTCAATTAAGCCATTAAGACTGTTTGAGCTAAGTGTTAGAATTCACCTGTCCCTGTCTCGTGTTTCTCACTCAGAGCATGGTAAGCTGGAGAAGGACATCATGGGAGACACTGCTGGACATTACCAGAGGATTCTGATTATGCTTCTGCAGGTAATGGATGAAACTGTGGTGGTAGTCACAGTGTTTATTTATTTTTTTGACCAGTGCAGGCTGAAGTGGGGCTTCAGTAACAGGTGTATGTAAACTACAGTTGATGAAAATACAAGTAATTGACTTCAAAATTCAGATTCCTCTCTTAATTTTTATTGCCACTGCCTTTATACTTGAAGCGAGAGACCTGGTATCATAAGCAGCACTTGTACTAACAGACTATGGTTCGGTAGTACTAAGGAAAATTTAGTGGAGCAGAGAAACATTGTCTGGCCAAAAAAGTCACACCCTGTAATTTTATGCGCCCTTAGTTTTGATTACATCCCTCATCCGCCGGCATTATTTCTACTTATGCTACATAACAACACCTCCAGAGTTCCATTCATTTTTGGCTGACACCTCAAACTAATGCCTTTTCTGATTAGATTCACTAACAAATGTTTTTTTTTTTACGGCCACGTATCTGTGTAGCTGTTCTCATTAAGAGTTCTCATTGCATCGTGTGTGTGTAAATGCTCTTATTTTCACTATTAAACATAAACGTTCTGCTGTGTATTCTTTATGCCTTGACTTCACTTAGCATTCAAGATTTCTTACTGACCATAGAATGCGAAATTGGCAGTTCACCACTTTCCTTCTAGTTTTAAAAATGCGCTGGACAGTTTTCAACCCAATTCTAGTCATTTCAGCCTTTTCTTTGCTTGATGGATTACTTGAGTAATTTGACCCCTCTGAAACACAATAACATCTTTTTTACAATAACAGGATACACAATCCAGTGTGGTGGTTTAAGAATTTAGCAGCTACTCATCGCATTAATTGGGGTTAAAATAGTAGTTTCCAGATAAAACATTTTTATAACTGTAGGACTTATCCAATCAAAGTATTAAGTATTGGCCTGTTTAAATAGAAACAGTGTTTTTTTATTGAGGCACTGTACTCAATACATGAAAACTGAAGTCATGAAGACATAAGGACATACATGTTTGATAATCGAGAATATATGCGTGTACATCACAACAGCACAAAAAAGCATGAACTATGTTTGCATCAAATTATTCTAGAGAGGATGTGACCATAAGGGGTTGAATAGGGAGGAAGTTTTGAAGATCAAAGTTGCTCCTTCGGATGAGCCGATGCTAAAGTCAACCTTGAGACTACTCAGAGCAGTGTTAAATGCTAAGAAGGCTCTGCCGTCTTTTTAAGTCCTTTAGCAAAGTTTTATTAAATGTTGCAAAGAATGGCATGTGTCAAGTGCGTTATTAATTAACCTAATGTTTTAATTGCGGATTACAGGGTGCTGTACAGTCGTCATAATCTGACTGATTAATATCTAACTGTTAGTAATTTGTTTAGAAAAACAAATAACAGTCATTTCTGTAAGTGTTCTGTAAGGCAGTGTAAGTCTACATGTTAATAACACCACCGTCTCACTGCAGGTCTGTTTGAGGACTTCTCTCAAAGGTTTTTGACGAAGGAAGGAACATTCAGAGATGCGATTGGCTAAGAGATGTGTTAATCATCATTTTGCAAATGGTCAATTCACATTTTAGTCTGTACTCAAATGGCAGACTTCTGTCTAACTAGGCAGATGCAGATATCATTAGACCAGTTTCTATTTCGACTAACCACACTCCTGTAGTATCTTAACATGATACTTCATGAATACCACATAAATGGCTTTTATTATTGTCATGGTTAAACTTGTATTGTAGGCACATTGTACAGTTGAGATCCATGAGAGACCTCTCATCTCCTAAATCACAATTAAACCTCCAGGCATTTAGAGAACACAGTCATGGCTCAAGAGGTCAGGGGTTTCAATCTAACTGATGGATGTTGTTCCCTTGAGCAAGGTACCGTTGGTTAACGCTTTCATGTGGGCTAAATGTTGGCTGCGCGTAATACAAAATACATGAGTGTAAGAGAACTCACATGTAGCAAGGGCGTCCACCAAACAACATAGAACTTGACACCAAAAGGTCACATTTAAAGGAGATTCCATAGAGAGATGGTGAGAATGGAAAGATAGGAGACGATAGCTGAAGCCACGGAAACCGCAAGAGATGTTTTCTGTGGATTGATAACATGAGCAGCCGTGATGTCAGCACTAAGTGATTAGAGCTGCTCTTAAAGTGGCAGTAGAGTGAGGATTAATTGCACCTGAGGTGTATACTATGGTAACTCAATATCAGAGGCTGCCAGGTTTGGGGGAAACTCATTGTGGCTGTCTCAGGAAATGGTAGGCTCATATCAGTCCTCTGCTGATGACATGCTGACCTTCCATGTGCTTCTGCCTCTTCATGCAGGGAGAGAGGGAGGAGGGAGTAGATGAAAGCAGAGTGGAGAAAGATGCAAAGGTAAAGAGACAAGATCCCATGTTTATGTTCATTTTGTTTTTCGTAGGGTAATGAATAAAGTCACTGGGGAGGTCATGTTAGAAGTGATGCTAGTAGGTCACACTTATTTTGATAAATTAGGTTAGAATTATTAATGTATAAATATGGCGCCAGCATCTTTATTTTGGCAAATACCTTGTTTAGTTCCAGCTCTCTTACAATAGGGCAAATATGGTAGCATACCTATATTGGAATACAATTAAGAAAATATTAACCAAACCATATATATTTATAGTTGGGTAAATATAGTTTAATAAACAATTATGTTAAATATGATATTCACATTTTTATCTTGGTAAACACTTGAATAGATGTAAACGCATTCTTACTTAGGAAAATATGTTTTTGCAGAGAAAGTTAAACTTGCATGCACAAACTGTGTTAGGTAACACAAAGATTGCTGGATAAGAGGACCACTGATGACCATTTTAATTTGGCATGTGATGGTGATGAGCATGGACATTGTGGTCAGATGGTCAGATTTCGTTCTTTAGTTTGTAATATAACACAGAGCTGCCAAGTTTAAGTTTAAGGGACAGAAGTAACATGATGCCCAGGTGTAAGTTTCAGACTTAAGACAAGTTTGCGTGTTTGTTTGTTCATCATGTTTCAGGAGCTGTTTGCTGCGGGCGAGGGGAAGTTTGGCACAGATGAAGATAAGTTCATCAACATCCTCGGCAACAGGAGCACTGAGCACCTGAGGAAAGGTATACGTGTGTTTGTTTTTGTGCTTTTTCAGGACAATCATATTTTTATAGGAAACCCAAAGACCATATAATTTATTTTCTTGAAAACTCCAGTTTTCCTTTACATTGGGTCAAAATGCATATATGTATCTTATATATAAAGTTATATATCATATAGGGTATTATTATCACATACTTACAGGTATATACATAATATACATACTAGACATATTATTTATAGGTACTTACGGTGGCATGCAGAAGTTTGGGCACCATTTTTGTGTTATTTTGTTTTATATCATTTTGAAAAAAATTGAAGAAAAAAAGGAGGAAAGGAGCACCATGCAAACGTTTGGGCACCCCAAGTGCTTGAACTCTCATATAACATTTATCAAGATCTCAGAGCTTAATTAGCTTGTTAGCATGTCATCATTATGACAGATCAGGTGTCTCACAGTACAAAGCTTTATAAATACTTATGACTCCTTGAACCTCATCCAAACAATCATGGGGTCCTCCAAGCATCTAACTTGCACTCCAAAATTTAAACAGTGGATTCCCACAACAGAGGTAGGTTATAAGAAGGTAGCAAAGCAAACATAATGTAGTAAAGAACTGACAGTTAAGAGCAATGGTGAAGGTGAAGTCTTGGTTTGGAAAACATTTAGTAAGAACTGGTCATAGAATTGTGTGAAATGGCAAATCAACACCCCTGTTTGTGAGCAGAAGGGTTCGGAAACTTTAGTAGATTGGTGGTGCCGTGTTCTTCTAGACAACAACACTTCCAAAAATTATGACCTTCATGGGGGGGTCAACGGAAAGATACCTTTGCTTCATTCTCATCACAAAATTCAGGATCAAAGGTTTGCTAAACAATGTTTAAATACGCCTGAAGCATCTAGTAACAGGTCATGTGGGCTTATGAGGGTAAATAGAACCTTATGTCTACAATAAACAAAAGTATGTTAGAAGCAAAAAGAGTGGAGAATTTGATGAGAAGAATACCTCTCTAGCTGTTAAGCACAGGGGTGGATTCGATCATGCTTGGAACCTGAATTAGAGTCAGTGGCAGGGAGGGAAGAATGGGTACAATAAAATACCAGAAACAAATATTGTTACAAATATTATACACTGTATGTAAAGAGCTTAGGCTTTAACGACAGGACAATGATCCTAAACACACCTCAAAAACCACCACTGACTATATCAAGAGGTGCAAGCTTAAGGTATTGCCTGACCTACACCTCTGTGGATAGAGCAGTGCATTCCCCCTAATAAGTTTGAAAGGCTGTGTTACTATTTTTAGTAATTTTGAAACTATAAAAGATATAAGTAAGAGTGATTAAGATGGTCATCGTTATGCCTTTTGGAAATTAGGTCATTTTTTACTCAATTACCTGCACACAGTAACAATAAGTTTAAACTGGGGTGCCCAAATGGTGCTTACTTATATCGTCTCTGTCCAAAGAAAAACAAGTATCTCCAAAATGGCAACTTTACAAGAGAGGCCAAAATCCAAACTGAATAATAATGTAAGTCAAAGGAACCAGACATCTTTCCATGCAATTTTGGATAATTTCTGTTGGTCCATTCATCATTAGATTTTCACACAGTGATAACAGCAGCTGTTGTGTTCAAATGATGCATACAAGTAAAATTAACACAAATGTAGAGTCAATTTTTTTTGTTGAACAGCGGCAAAATAATGAATATGTTTGAATTTTATTTGAAATGTTAAGTTGTTTTCTGTTTTTTCAGTTTTTGAAGCGTATAAAAAGTTAGCAGGCTGTGACATTGAAGAGAGCATTCGGGGCGAGTGCACTGGCAATCTTGAGGAAGTACTGTTAGCAGTAGGTAAGAAAGACGTGGAAGATATACATGCATTAATAGACAAAAAATATATATATAAAAAAGATTTTTGTCATTTCAAAACAAATAATACATTACCCTTCATTTCAGTCTCAGACACAATTACTGTACACTGAATCACTTTACCCTGAAATCCTGAAATAAACTGTGGGCACTGTGCTTTGTCTCTCCCCAGTGAAATGTGCTAAAAGCGTGCCAGGCTATTTTGCTGAAAGCCTTCGTGAGTCTATGAGGGTATGAATAATCAATGTTGTTGAGTTTCCGTTTTGGTTAATAGCAGTAGACAGGAACTGTACACGATAGTATGTTATATAAATGGGGTAAGGTTTATTTCATATATCTGTTTGTCCAGCGTGCTGGCACTGATGATGACACACTGACCAGAGTCATGGTGTCAAGAAGTGAAGAGGACATGCTGGACATCAGAGCTGTATACAAGAAGAAGTATGGGGAGTCACTGTACCGCACTATTCAGGCAGGTGTAACACACACTCAGATATTTTCCCCCAGTGTAGCTGATCAGTCGAGGCATGTTTGGTGACTTGACATTTGCTTCTATAGTGTAGGCTAATATATAGTAGTTAGCATGCAGTGACACAGTTTGCTAAATGTGAGTGAATGCAATGGTAGAATCCATTTCACAGTTAACAGTGCAATATGAGCTTGTTGCTTAGCTTGTATGTCTGAGTTTGTTTTTCTCTCCATCTTCAGGAGGACACAGATGGAGATTATGGAAAGGCCCTGCTCTACCTCTGTGGCGGAGATGATTAAATGTTAGTTTCATCCACTCTCTTATTACTTTGCATGTATCAGTTCATGACTCGTATCTATAATCCTGGCCTGGTACTTTTACTTATTATTTTATATGTCTTACACTAACGGGTGTCACATTCCAGTAAAAGGTAAAACTACCTTTCCAGAAAACTAATTGGAGTAGAAATACTAAAGTAGCAGGTCAAACTACCCAAGTACAGTGGAACTTCGAGGATCTATCAATAGAAGAACTGAAGCTGCTATTCTTTTTGGTCTAAATTAAAATCATAACCCTCAGCCAGAGATGTCACAAGCTAATTGTTATTGACTAAAACACAACTTAGAAAGAAAGTTCTCAATTCTTCTCAAATATACTTAGATAGAATTAGATGTACCACCATTTGGAACTCATAAAATTTAACAGGGAAGTGAATTAATTTAGCCCAACTCTGCTTGTGACTTTGAAGATAGTGTGACTTGTTTAATAAATTTCGTGTGATGTATTTATTGGTTTCAAATAAACTTTTTTTTCACTCGTTACCTTTATTTTATTTGTAGTATCAGAAGGCCTGCTTTTTACATTTATTTGTAATTGCGCTTCTTTGCCAGTAGGTGGCATAATCGTGTCGACAGGTCCAGTTTGTCAAAATAATAAAGTACATTCACTTACTGAGTATTATCCCCAGGACTTACTTGTGTGTTTTAGCAAAAGGCTCCAACATTTTATCTCAGTGTAAACTAACTGCTGGTAAAAACCAATAACACAGCCTTTGATTTAGTTCAAAGTTTCTCTCTCAGATAAAACGTTGATTAACACACTCAAGTTCAAGTTCAAGTGGTTTTATTTGTCATTTCAACCATATACAGTGGTGTACAGTACACAGTGAAAGGAAGTAACGTTCCTCCAGGACCAAGGTGCTACATGCACACTGGGTATAAGCTAAAGTTCCCTATGACTATGCAAATGGACCATTCTCCATTTAGCGTGCAATACCATGTCACAAAGCTTGCAGCTTAAAAAAGATTTTTTAATTATTTGACACAGTTCCAGGAGTCTGTATGTAAATGCAAACAGTTGACCTAAGATTAAATAACACATTTCCCGTTTTTGTCACATTATTACATCAAATTATTGAATTATGTTAAATAGTTGGTCTGTATATGTAAAATAACTCATAATTCACAATGCATTTTACACATTTGAATAAAACAATGTATTTTAAAAGGTTAAACTTGGTGGAAAATCAAAGATTATTTTGTAATGAAACACATTCTATATATACCAGTGTCCATTATACTGCACTTTTGGACCCAGACACATGGAAAATCTTTGTAATAACCAACAGAACTACTTATTAAGCAAGCATTTAATTTTATTATTTTTTTCATTAATTTTATTATTAATGGACAGTTGCATGTAAAAATTTCTGTAACTAACGGTTAGAATAATTAAATAATTTTTGCACTGATTGTGTCTCAGTAGGTCAATATCCATGCTTGTTGTACAGTATGAGAATTTAATCTGTTTTACACAGTAGCATATAGAAGTATGTAAAATCATATAAAAGATATTGTACCTGTTAGTGTATGTGTGTCCTTTGGCAACACGATAACTGAATTTCTTCAATAAATACTTTTACATTTCTATTAGTACATATATTAAAATAGGTGTTTGGAGTTATGCGGTCTGTTTTGCGTATATGATGAAAGGAATGAAAAGAAAGAGGAAAGAAATGAAGTGGTTTTTACACTACAAATGGAGAATGACTCACATCTTTATGAGTAAAGCCCTACTGGGCCAGCTGCTAACTAGTTCATTCACTGAAATGATTAACTGAAAATCTTCGGTTGTGTAAACCTCTTCATCTTGCCAAACTCTCTTTTCATTTAATGAGATTTCAGGGTTCCAACACAAAATAAACTGAGGAGAACTGGCTGAGTAAATGTGCGTTTGAGCAGGTGCTGAACCCAAGAGAGGTGCATGTGTGTGTATGTGTGTGCGTTTCCTAAGTCTAAATCTGCTCACTAAACCCTCACAATTGCATTCTTTCCTCAAAATCCTTTCTCTCGAAGGCTGCACGGTTATGATAATCGTAAAAAAATAGGGTCAGTTTCCCAGCCAATCAGGAAACAGTGGAGCAGGGTGGGCCATCAGGCCACATCAGTCCACTCGGAAACAATACAATAATCTCCACCCACCTGGAACCACCATGAAGTAAAAAAGTCCTGGGGCGAAACATGTGACGGCGGTGAAGTGGGTTGAGGGAGGATGGGGAGGGCAGATTAGACGTGAGGTCGTGGGGAGTCGAGTTTGGTCGCGTCCCACAGCTGATGCAGATACGGCTAAAAGTATAAAGCAAAAACTAGAATTCCTTTTTGGCCGCTTTGTGCCATCTTGGAATTCTCAGTGCTTTCTTACTTTATACTCCTTTACTGAATAACTACCAAGCAGTTACTAAGCTGATCTAAACCAAGTGTGAGCGTAGCATGTCCATGGACACCATAGAAGAGACACAGCCTCTCCACTATCAGATGTGTGCGTAATCCTTCTTTCATGTTCCACCCAATACAACGTTTCGTTTTTCATTGAGCAGGGAGATGTCAGGCTGTTTTTCTGTATAGGTTTCAATGATCGTGTGACCTAATAGCACGCTGCCAAAGGGTTTTAAGAAGTGAAATGACACTGTATTTTACTGTCACCTGTAACATTAAGGAAACACGTAATGGTGCCTCAAATGGAAGTACATCCATAAACGAGTGTGGCCTGTGAATGAATGAACAGCTTGACTAATAAATGACGGATTAGAGCGTGCAGCTGCAATCAAACAAAGCTCATGTGTGACGTGCAGCCTGCTTCCTCAATATCACTGGCAGCTGAATAATGACTTTATTTCAGACTTATCCCAGGAGAAGTTACGCAGCCTTGCGCACACTCAAACCACACTGGCATTAATCACGTCTGTTCTCTCCCGACCAATCACATTTCACTCTCTCACTGAGGGTATTTTAGTTCATAACACAGTGAACTGTACAGTATGAAGGCACTACAAAATAAACCCAATGTAGCAGAAGCAGATTTATCCAGCAAGACAAGGAGACCAGTGTAAATTAATGTCTCTAAAGAAAACAGTATTAAAAAACACTTAGCAGAAATCAGAGAGCAGAATACAGTAGTTAAGGGCAGTGTACCGGAAATGATGGACATAAATCTAAAAATACACTCATTATCGAACGAATAGCTGCACCCAAGGAAGTGTGGGATTGCAGTGCTATTGGAAAGGAAGATAAAGGTGACCAGAAACAATAACGATGATAAATATAAGCTGATATAGGGAATATTTATTGATCTACACATACAGCTGTATCTCCTAATCAGACCCAATGACAGTGGATCCTTTATGTCTCTCAAGAATTGTCTTGAGGATGATATCAAAGAAGTGGAGTGGCTGTTTAACATTTCTTACGACCTTGACTGAAAGCAAAACAGAGACTGAATGAATCTTTTGGTACCTTCTCCCAGTCTCTTTAAGCATATTTGCTTTCTAATAGACCTTGGTCATTGGTCAGTCATTGTGTTAAAGTCTTGCAGTGAGAAATCTTTGTGTTGTGTTTTTTTGACTCAGGACGCTCATAGACTTGGATACATCAAATCATCTCTGTGGTTAAAAGTAGTTTTTCCAGCTCAGAAACATTGCACAACTGAAGCCCTTTCTTAGCTTTTTCGACCTTGAAAAAGTCATTCATGCATTTATCTTTTGACGATTAGACTACTGTAATTCTCTTTACATTGGGATTAACCAGTCTCTATGCAGATGATTGACTAGAAACAAGAAAAGAGAACATATAACACCAGTCCTCGCTTCACTTCATTGGCTACCAGTTCAGTATAGGATACAGTTTAAGTGCTTGTATGTGTTTTTAAAGCACTATATGGTTTGGCCACTACTAATATTGCAGATTTACTCACGTCACCAATCACACAGCGGTCTTTGAGATCTTCATCACAGGATTTGTTGGCCGTCCCTAGGGCACATCTGAAACTCAAAGGTGATCGGGCATTCTCTGTGTACGGCCCAAGACTTTGGAATAGACTACTCAGCCAGTCATTCGTATCCTCGCCATTCTTCCTCTATCTCTCATGTTCTATAAAACTTCACTCTATACAACAAACGTTGCTTTTGTGAACAGGGTGAAACTGTGGTAATTGAGGTGTTTTTAAGTTGTTTAATCTATCTCTTACCCTTTATTTTAACATATGTTATTTATCTGATTTCTTTTATCTGTGTTTTAGTTGTATGTATTTATGTGTAATCATTAGCTATGTTTATGTACAGCACTTTGGTCACCGTAGGTTGTTAAAAGGTGCTTTATAAATAAAAGTTAACTTACTTACTTACTTACATACAGAAGAAGTGTCTCTCAGTATGGCATTGGGCCGCCATGTTTGCTAGTGCAATTAGCCACGTCTCGACATGGAGTTATAGAGGTTCCTAAAGGCATCCTGTGGTAATCCATCCCATGCAGCTTGAACATTCTCATGCAGTTTCTGCAGATTTAGCTGCAGAGGTGGAGAGGAAGTGACTCTATTGCAGTGTTTGGTGACACTGACGTGGTGTTAAGTGCAGTCGTTGTAGTTGTGTAGTTTTGCATGGTGCAGCCGTCTGCCAGTGGTGCTAGCACCAACAGGATGACTCATGGAGGACAACACTGCTTGTTGAATGAGCAGTGAGCTTTTAGCTCAGGCGATGCCCAAAACAAGGACCAGTGCTGAGACCTAGAAAGAAGAATACAGCAAACATTAAATACAGCATAAGTGCACAACCTAGCAATTCCAAGCCATCGCTCATACTTAGAGAGAAGAAACATTAATCTCAGTATAAGTGCATAAGCATTTCAATATATACATTTATTATTATTTACTCACTTAAGTGCTTTACAAAGAGATGGGCCTTTAGCCTGCATACCAGGTACCCATTTATAGCAACATTAAATTAATCAGTGTCAAATTTTGATTTAAGCCCAACACACAGAGCAATGGCAAGCTAAAGCTGGTCTTAGGAGTAGTTACACCCCTTTAAAACTTGACACAAATAAACAATGCACTTACAAACTTAACCTCCTGAGACCCGGACTTGCTTGGTGTGCAATTTTAATTTCTCTTAGCTATTTGTGATTAGTACGACCCAACAAGTAAACGTTGTCTTTGTACAGGAAGTTGTTTTGGCAAAAACAATGTCCTCATATGAGGCCAAAGGGTCAACGTTTTAAAAAGTATCCTGGTGCAGAGAAGCAGAAATGTAATGTCCTCATATGAGGATGCTGGGTCCCAGGAGGATAAAATATGTGTATGAGTTGAAGAGTGCACTGAAAGCCAAATTCCTGCAGAAGCTACAGTTAGCATTAGCAGCACATCTGCAGCCCACACCAAAGAACCTGAACCCTCCATTAACCAAAACTCTAAGTGAAGCAGTGACAACTTTATCAACAACACCTTCAGGTAAGTAATAGTTGGATAAGTTGTTGTTACCCACAGGCATGGTTTTCTTTAACAACTTGAAGCCGCTGGCCCCATCGAAATTCCTGACCTGCAGTTATATACGGTGAACAACAGTAATGTTATGCACCCTTGCTGCATTCTACAGGGGTGCTGTATAGAAAGGTCCAGTCCAGATTTCACAGTTTGGTATGAAAACAGCACCATCTGGGACAGCAGGACCCTACAGTGGATCATAAAGACAGCTCAGAAGATTGTTGGGCTATTTTGACCCACTATGAACACCTCCTACTACAAAAGCTGCATCCGCAAGGCCACCAGCATCGTTGATGACCCCTCCCACCCCCTGTCATCTGGCGAAAGGTAATGAAGGGTCTGTGCCACCACCACCAGACTCCGCACTGGCTTCGTCCCTGAGGCAGTCACACAGATACCCCCACAACTTCTACTTGATCTTCTTGCCT
>JAMWET010006115.1:0-5000 GCA_024036415.1 Prochilodus magdalenae
AAAAGAGCGAGAGACCCAGTTAACACCTGAGGGACGCCTCAGTGTAACCAACACATACCCTTATATATCTACCTAGTGCCTGGGAGTTTGTACTTTACACTTACCTGGTTGACTGATACACCTTGAGTACCTCCCACCTCGAAGTGTTCACACCACATCAGCCGGGAACCGAGCGCAGTAATCCAGAGCTTGTCTGACTGCTGTGGTGCAGAGAAATCTCCTACAGAGCTTTCACACTGGGGTTAACGCCGTGTTCTGCTCGGTGCTGTGTTTGTATTAAAGCAGGTGGAGACTTTAGTGATTCACGTTTAACGCAGCGCTGAAAGCAGCAGCTCGATCACAAACCGATCACAAACTCCAATGAGTGAGTGAGTGAGTGAGTGAGTGAGTGACTGAGTGAGTGAGTGAGAGTGAGAGTGTGAGTGTGAGTGAGTGAGTGAGTGAGTGAGAGTGTGAGTGAGTGAGTGAAAGAGAGATACAGACAGAGAGAGAGAAAGAGCGAGAGACCCAGTTAACACCTGAGGGACGCCTCAGTGTAACCAACACATACCCTTATATATCTACCTAGTGCCTGGGAGTTTGTACTTCACACTTACCTGGTGAAAGAGAGAGACATAGTGAGAGTGAACAGTGAATGAGTGAATGAGTAAGTGAGTGAGTGAGTGAGTGAGTGAGTGAATGAGTGAGTGAGAGTGTGAGAGTGAACAGTGAATAAGTGAATGAGTAAGTGAGTGAGTGAGTGAGTGAGTGAGTGAGTGAGTGAGTGAGTGAGTGAGTGAGTGAGTGAGTGAAAGAGAGATACAGACAGACAAAGAGAAAGAGAGAGACATAGTGAGAGTGAACAGTGAGTGAGTGAATGAGTGAGTGAGTGAATGAGTGAGTGTGAGTGAGTGAGTGAGTGAGTGAGTGAGTGAATGAGTGAGTGAGAGTGTGAGAGTGTAAGTGAGTGTGAGTGAGTGAGTAAGTGAGTGAGTGAGTGAGAGTGTGAGTGAGTGAGTGAGTGAGAGTGTGAGTGAGTGAGTGAGAGTGTGAGTGTGAGTGAGAGTGTGAGTGAGTGAGTGAGTGAGAGTGTGAGTGAGTGAGTGAGAGTGTGAGTGAGTGAGTGAGTGAGTGAGTGAGTGTGAGTGAGTGAGTGAGAGTGTGAGTGAGTGAGTAAGTGAGTGAGTGAGTGAATGAGTGAGTGAGAGTGTGAGTGAGAGTGTGAGTGAGAGTGTGAGTGAGTAAGTGAGTGAGTGAGTGAGTAAGTGAGTGAGAGTGAGAGTGTGAGTGTGAGTGAGAGTGTGAGTTAGTGAGTGAGTGAGTGAGTGAGTGAGAGTGTGAGTGTGAGTGAGAGTGTGAGTGAGTGAGTGAGAGTGTGAGTGAGTGAGTGAGAGTGTGAGTGTGAGTGAGAGTGTGAGTGAGTGAGTGAGAGTGTGAGTGAGTGAGTGAGAGTGTGAGTGTGAGTGAGAGTGTGAGTGAGTGAGTAAAAGAGAGATACAGAGAGAGAGAGAAAGAGAACCACCAGAACCGAGGCACCGTGGTCAGCACCGAGATGAACGGTTCACTGTCACACGTCCAGAAGGCCTGGTGTCCCTCCACCTCCACCCCTACCGCACCATCTGCAGGAACTGTGTGAGGATGTTCAAGCTGCATGGGATGGATTATCACAGGACTCCATTAGGAACCTCTACAGCTCCATACCGAGACGTCTGGCGTGTTGGGTTAGCGAACACGGCGGCCCGACGCCATACTGAGAGACAGACTTCTGTATGTGTAGCTCAATAAATATTGATCATATCAGTCTAAATTTATCATCAGTTATTGATCCTGGTCACCTTTATCTTCCTTCTCAACAGCACTACACCCTTCTGGGTGTAGGTTTTCTTTGGATGAGTGTATGAGCACAAACACTTTTCATACTGTGTCGCTTTAAGGTGGAGTGGCGAGCTGAATAAGGTGGGCAGGTTCTCTTTCTGATAGCGTTCCGAGAGCGTGCGTTTCCCAGCTTTAGGAACTCTCCTCATTTCACCCAGGCCTTGCTGTTGTTTAGCCTCAGTGAGACACGACAAAGCAGAATGCACAGCCGTCAATCAATCTTTCACTGGAAACACCCCCAACCGGAATCCCTCCCCCGCAATTCCCCGGAGGGAAAGAGCTCAGGGATCCTTGTGAAAAGGCGGCTGGGATTCATGGCTAATTAGACGACTGACATTGAGGTCAGCTGAGATTATGTAACCGGGTAGGCGAAGGTGTTTTGTTTACTAACACGAAACCGGTCCACAGAGCAGAGAGGTGTGGCGTGAGGGTGTGACGACGGGGGGTGAGCTGATAAGACAAGCCTGTTTACACTCCGCACAGGGCCTGGCAGGTCTGCGTACGCACCGCGCCGCACCGGGGCTACCTGTTGCATCACCTGTACGAAGGTGCGGCCAACGTGGTGTTCCGTAATGCCCCTATTCATTATCCACCAGCTGCTCGGTAAAGACCGGAGGATATACACGGCTTTAGAACACCAGGTCCCATTTGTAAACGAGCAGCGCCGTATTTTCGCTGGCTCCTGGCCCGCGAGCTGGAGCGCGAGGGCCCACCTAATTATGTTGTGAGTACGTCCAGCGTACACTCTACGGAACGCACACTCTACGGAATGACAACGAAGTGCAGCGGAAGTCCTCTGATGAGAGCTAGCTGGGTGGAAATGCGAGTGATTAGGCCGCAGATAAATGGTTCCTGCATCCAGTGCAATTTATTGCCATTAATTATTCAGCCGCCGCGGCCCAACATTATGCAGTTCTCACACTTAATAAGTGCAGATCGCCGAGTGGGTCAAGAATGATTACACATTGCGCCGGGCCGGCTATGAGAAAGCGTTTATTGCGCAGTAATTACTCAAAATGATAGAGCACTCGCATTAAGCGCGAGGGGAGGGAGGGCCCGCGTGCGAGGCTTGCTCATTGTAAAATTAAGAAAATTAGAAACAATTTGGCCTGCCAGTCATGCTACGTATCCGCATTAGCGGCAGCACCTCGGACTAGGATACCCCGTAATCACGTCCATTCATCACAGAGCCCCCGGACCGGGCCGTCTCCGTGGCTGTCTGAGCGACAGCTGGGGCTTTCTGCTGACACGGGCCTTCTGGTAATCTCCATTTTAAACACCTGTGATGACAAATCAGCACCGTTTAGCCAAACAGGCCCGCTGTGCTGAAGCGATGATGCATTTGGAGGGGTTGAGAAGAGGAGCGCTGGTGCCTTCCTGCATTAATCATCCCGTGACGTTGCATGACTCGACCGGGCTGAATCAGGAGCACGGCTTCAATAAACGGGGGACGGATGACAACTGGTGCGCCACACTGTTTGTGTTGTTTGGATTTAACTTAACATGAACTGAACACAGCCATGCAGGGTGGTCTGCCCGCTTCAGTGGTGGTGAAGGGAACCAGACGTCCACCTCTAACAGCTCCCTCAGAGAAAGTTACCACATGTCTTATGGAGTACAATGCCAAGTGTGGGGTAGAGGGGTTTAACTCAATCAAATCCTCACAGCAATGTTTCAACATCGGTACCTGACCTTGGTAATGCTCAATCAAATCCTCATAGCTATGTTCAACATCGGTACCTGACCTCAATAACACTCAATCAAATTCTCACAGCAATGTTGCAACATCAGTACCTGACCTCACTAATGCTCAATCAAATCCTCACACCAATGTTCCAACATTAGCAACTGACCTCACTAACATTCAATCAAATCCTCACAGCAATGTCACAACATCAGTACCTGACCTCACTAATGCTCAATCAAATCCTCACAGCAATGTTATCACATTGGAAACTGACCTCACTACTACTCAATCAAATACACACAGCAATGTTGCAACATCAGTACCTGACCTCACTAACACTCAATCAAATCCTCACAGCAATGTTGCAACATCAGTACCTGACCTCAATAACACTCAATCAAATCCTCACAGCAATGTTGCAACATCAGTACCTGACCTCACTAATACTCAATCAAATCCTCACACCAGTGTTCCAACATTAGCAGCTGACCTCACTAACATTCAATCAAATCCTCACAGCAATGTCACAACATCAGTACCTGACCTCACTAATGCTCAATCAAATCCTCACAGCAATGTTATTACAATGGAAACTGACCTCACTAATACTCAATCAAATCCTCACAGCAATGTTCAACATAGCTACCTGACCTCATTAACACTCAAACAAATCCTCACAGCAATGTTCCAACATTAGCAACTGACCTCACTAACATTCAATCAAATCCTCACAGCAATTTCACAACATCAGTACCTGACCTCGGTAAAGCTCAGTCAAATCCTCACAGCAATGTTCAACATCAGTACCTGACCTCACTAACACTCAATCAAATCCTCACAGCAATGTTCAACACCTGGTGTAAAGCAGAGTAGAGGCTGTTCCTGCAGCTCCTCATTAAAACCCCCACTTCAGAAGGAACGCTGGTGTCCACAAACTTCTGGACACTGTGAGTGTAATTACTGAGACCCTGGTCCCGCCGGCGGAGCGGCTGAAGAAAGGAGGCGCGGCGGCTCCCTTTGAAGTGAACACAGAGACGTGCCCACAGGTGCTGTTGTGAGTGGAGACAAATGAAGATATGACAGATAGAGCTGGGTAGCAGCGCCGACCCGCCGGTCTGTCTGTCGAACAGGCCGCTGAGGACGCAGAGGGCATTCATTATTAATACTACATACGGCTCAGCTGGCCAGCCCAGCGATCTCACACTCTCTCTCTACCTCTCTCTCACACACACTCTCTCTCTCTCTCTCTCACACTCTCTCTCTCTCTCTCTCTCTCTCTCTCTCTCACTCTCTCTCTCACACACACTCTCTCTCTCTCTCTCTCATCAACTCTTCTCGGCTCAGTCCTCTCTCTCTCTCTCTCAAACACTCTTCTCCTCTCTCTGCTCTCTCTCAACACTCTCTGCATACTCTCTCTCTCTCATCACACTCCTCTCTCTAGCCTCGACACCTACCTCCT